>CM070507.1:33047203-33326371 GCA_036346375.1 Guadua angustifolia
AAGATGAATACTTTATTTATTATTCATTGCGTATGTTTGTGATATTCATCTTTGTTAACTGTGGGCACTAGCGACCGATCCTCGACTAGTGCCAAAACACGAGGGTTTTCGGATTAGAATTCGGTCCCGACAAGACATGGTATCGAGCATACCGACCGTAGGTCTTGACCCTAGATAGTTTGGCCGTTCTTTAGAACTTCAAAATTATTTTCTAAAGAGAAAACTTAACTTGAAGAATAACAAGTTCTTGACTTATCTTATTCTTCCATTCCTTTCCCTTTGCTGAAATTTCTATCTTTCCCCGCCGATTTAAGTTGAAAATCTTACCTCGCTTGTCTTGAATAGATAACGATGTTTCACACTTTAGGAGAAAGCATCGATGCCGTTGTTGAACTCAAGATCGTGAAGACAGAATCGCCGAGCTCAAGGAAAGAGTGCCAATGAAGTGTTCCAAGATAGAAGAACCAAGGTCGATGAAGTGTTCAAGAAATTCAAAGAATCGGTTGTTTGAGTAGCCTGAGACTCACGTGAGAGTCGCGTCTGTCTAAGTTAGAAGTGTTACCCTTTCTAGACGTTAGACTTGTGTGCTTAGGCTAATTTGGTTTTCTTGTTTGTCGATTATGCAAAGATGTGTTGCATGGCCCTTAGGCTTTTGTGAGCAACCATACCAAGTTATAAATAATGATCGATAATTTGAGGTTTTGGGTTAAACCTAATCCCCGTAATAGTTCTTGGTTACTTATCTATGCTTTTCCTCTTGCCTATTAACCTTGATCAACAAGAAATGGAGAAGTTTTCAGTTGATAGCCTTGGCGAGATTCTCAAGCAATCCAAGTCGCCCAGATGTTGTCGCCAAGACGTTGTTAGAGCCGATGTTGACCAAAAGAAATCTCTAGTTCCACCGCTTGAAAATTCAGCAATGCTTCTCAAGCAAGTTTGCAAGTTCTCATAGAAACCAAGCCACCCATTTTTGAAGAATTCACCTCCCTACAAGGTACGTAAACTTGGATTCAAGTCATAGAGAAGAAGCTATCTTCCATACAAGGTGATGATAAAATAAGATTATATATGCCACCACCGCTTAGAAGGTGCAGATTAGCTTGGTGGAAAAACTACGTGCCATCTATGGTAATGATCAGACTACCACTTGGAAGGAATTCACTATCAGATTTCGTGAGTTTCATGTCTGATGAAAGGTGCAAACAATTCAGAGGAATATGCAACCCTCGGCATACACCACTAACTGGACGTTGTTCTTTAAAGTGTTGTCAACCAAGCAAGCCGAAGATCGTATGCGGTACCGCTAGGAGTCATAGGACATACCTCTGGACGAGCATCATATCAATTGTTCCAGTTGTGAAGGAACCATCCTCTTGGAGAATGTCCGAATAATAAAATTTCATGTTTTCTTTGTGAAAGCCAAGATCATTGCCCAAGCCGCAGTGCTATGTATTCGGTATTGACCTCTCGCAATGCAACGCCAATCTAGATAATTTCCGAGCCATTGTGGTTCAAGAGTTAGCAAAGAAAGGCATGTTGTCATCTACCCATGCTTTGTCATCTGAGCATTTAAAGGAGAAATACCATGAATCTAGCAATCCACCTCGTAAAAGAAGCAAGTCAAAGTCACTAGGAAGTTGTTTTCATTGTGGTAAATAAGGTCACTATGTCTGGACGATGTCCCTAGAAGAATCAAGCACAAACTTTACCTTCACCATCCCGTAGAAGGCTTTAGTTCAAGCGTGAAACCAAGATCGATAGTGAAGCATCAAAGAATCGATTATGCTATGCCCGCGTGAAAGAGGTCACTTTGCCAAGCAATGCCCGCTCAAATATGAAGTACCTTGTGGACTTAAAATTGTCCCCGGCCACCTTGCTGAGCTTGTATTGCCAAGTATGCTCAAGCAACAACAGGTTTGAGTGTTCCAAGAATTAGTTGAAGAAAAGACGGTTGACTGATGAAGCTACCAAGAAGTTTTCGAAGCCGTGATGCCATACTCTAGCCTATAAGAGTAATGTCAAGGAATTCTCCTAGCAACTCCTATTTGTGGGATCAATGTAGCTTAATTCTAAATCAAAAGTATTAATGGCAATAAAGGATATGATATATCTTTGAGCATTCACTTTATCGATAATGTTCTCACAGATGTTGGCTATAGAGCCTCAGTTCTCATCATGATGTTAAAAGTTATCGATTCATTTCGATCAATGTTCTTCATTCAAGGTCATTGGTAGTGAAATTGCAAGGATCAATGAATCGCCCAAGATTTTCGCGCAATGAAGCAATTATCAATCGCTTTGAGTTCTCAAATCAAGAGCGTTCTCAAGAACCACCAACGTAAATGATATTCAATCTTTGATCAAGACGCAGAATAGAAGTTGCTTTATTTGCCAAGAGCATTTCATCGAATTTGACCCAAAGAGAAGGAGGTTATCCAGTGTTCGACCTAAGCAATTTCTGCGAGTGTGCGCTTGTTCCGCAAGTGCAAAGAGCCTCAAGGTTGAGTTTTCCCTAACCTATTCTTTAGTCGTACCAATCTCTTGGACTAGATTCACATGGGGTAGGTTTGTAACATCCCAAAATTTGGGCTTTCAAAATTTTTATTAAATTAGCTTTTCAAAATTTTACATCAATCTTATTTGATTAAAGAAGCTTAATTTAGAATTTTCTAAATCTAAAACAATTTAATGTGCTTTTTGTGTGCATCAAGTAATTTAAAATTTAGTTTTTAAGTGTTCTTTGTATCTCAGTGAATTTCCCAAATTTGATATTCACTAAAAATTAATTAAAATTATTAATTTAAACATTTGGATGTTAATTGGATTTTTATTGATTTTTAATTTGAATTATTAATTGTTCGCAATTCTATATCCAAATTCAATTCAAACCTTTCATTTGAAATTCCATTTAAATTCAAAATTTGGATTTCCTCGGTGTTCTAATTAACCGGTATCCATATCCTTCCTAAATTGGTGTTCAATCCTTTTCCGTCCAAGAAAGTCATAATTTCAAATTCGGTCCTTATTCGAAATTTCACCCGAGTTCCAAAATACTCCAAAAATCTCAAAATTCATAGAATTAGGTTCCAAATATTCTAAAATGATTTTGGAAAATTTTCCAAGATTTATAGAATCCTTTGGTATTTTATCTCGCGGTCCTTCGTTAAATCCAGATATTCGTCCCTGAATTGTCTAAATTCCAAAACTCATCTAAATTCAGTGAAACCAATTTTATTGGGTTCCAAATAATCTCTAGTATTTTTAGGAATTTTTCTAAGATTTTTAGATCATTTTACTATTTTATTTCGCGCTTTTGTCCCTGTATTCTTCCAACCAATGACAAGGCGACACGTGGCCTTCCACTGTTCGTCTTCAACCTCCGGCAGCAGCTACTGTTCATGCGAAGAGTTCCAACGCTGGCTCCAATTTCCAACCCCCATATCTCTTAGCATACTGCACCAAATCGCGTGAAATCTGAAGCATTGCGACCGCGTCATGATGGGGAACAAGTTCCAAGTCATTGCCCGTCCTGAATTCGCGCGTAGCAGCGGCAATTACGCGTTAAAGACAATTCATTGCTCGGCCCATATCTCGAGCTTCTCTCCACTTCCCGAGGCGTTCGAGTACTCAAAATGTGCGTATGGACGTCCTCTATCCCGTGCTCATCTTGTCCTGCTGATTCCATGCCGTTTCCCCTCCCAAAACTCAAGAAAACCCGACGCCGGCATCCTCCAAAGACACCGGCGAGCCGTCTCTAATTCCGGTGAGTTTTCCGGTAATCCGACCGCGTCACTTTGTGCCTTTTGCTTCCGTGATCACAACCATCCGGTCGGATTTGATTTTCATTGCAGTTTGCCCCCGAATCTCGAGTTTGTTCGTCGTCGGTCGTCGCTCCGTTCATCGTCGATTCCTCCCAAACCGGTAATCCCCAATCAAATTCCTTTTAGATGTAGCCTAGTATGATCTTGTTTCTACGCCGTGCTCTCGCTAGTTTTGAGAAATTCCATGTTCTATGGTGGTTTTGGCCACCATGCCATCCGTGCCATTTTTGATCGCTCCGGTCGTCCATGGCGCCGCTGCCCTAGGCCTCCCCGTGGTCGGCCGACGTGCCCATGAGCATCCCCTCACCTTGCCTCCCCCATCCCACCACTCGGCCGCCCCTCCCCGCCACCGGAGCACGCCGCCGCCATGCACCGCCCATGCGCCGACCAAGCCGCCACCGTGCCACCTTCCCGTGCCATCCTAGCCCCGTCCGACCACCCAGCATGCCTCCTCACGTCGCCGCGCCCCTCCTGCACCTCCTGGCCGACTCCTCATGCCGCTCCTTCGCTGGAGCACCGCGCAGCCACACCGTTTGCCGCCCCGAGCGCCGCCGGTGCCGCTTCCGTCCTCCGTTCGCCGTTCCGTCACATGCTCCGGCACCGCGTCGTCGTCCTCGTTCTATATTGTCACTTCCTTGCGCTGCCATGCCCTCTAGCTCCGGTATGTGTGTGCAAGAAACCTCTAATGGAGCTCTGAAAACAGCCAGGAAACAGAAGAACGAAGCACTGTAGCGATGCTACAGTGCAATTTCTGAATTTCGATTTTCTTTCTAGTCAAACTTCGTTTGATCCGTTCTCCTCCATCCGAACTCGAATCGAGTGATTCAAATTCCTAAATTCATCTAAATTCAATACCTTCCTGCCAGTATTATTTCTGTAATTTTTAGAATTTATTTGTATTTCAGCTAATTAATTGTTGCTCCGTTTTGCGTGTAAACCGCCTTGTCATCGCCAAATCCGCAATATCGCTGAGTTCGCCTCGCCGCTTCACGCGATGGACACTTCCCTTTGCTGTTGCATCTACCGAAATTCTTTTTTATTCGTCGCCGCCGCTTTCGCCGCCGCCAGCGCCGCCTTGTGCCGCCAACCATTTTGGTTCACAGACCGTGTCATGACCTCGCTGCCCTATTTTTCAATCGATGGTTGCCACCTTGTAATCTTCATATGCGCTCCGCCATCGCTTCACCTTCATCGTTAACGCCGTTAACGCCCATCGCTAACGCTCCATCGCTAACATTCCGCCGTTAACGCTTCACCGTTAACGCTTTCACCGCTAACGCCCATCGCTAACATTCCATCGTTAACGCTTTTGCCGTTAACGCCCATCGCTAACGCCGCCGCTAACGCTTTCGCCGTTAACCTCCCGCCGCTAACGCCTTACTCTCATCGCAGCGCGCATTCAAGTAAAGGCCCTAGTGCGATGTCATCATCTTTTCTATCGCCTTTGATGTGATCTAGCCCTATCACCTTGAGTTTAGCCCGCCCTCTTATCATCGCCGCCTTGTCATCATCGAGCCTTTTCATCGATGTATGATGAACTTTATCAAATCGCAGTGGATGTTGACCCCACTTGTTCTTGTCTTATCTTTGAAAATCTAATCGCCATTGATTGGGAAATCATTCATGGACTTGGTCAATAGACCATTGGCCCATATGTTAGTATTCCGTCTAGTCGAGATAATTAATCTCGAAGGATATTCCTCGAATATACTCCGCTTCTTTCATGATTATCACAGAACCTTCTCGATAAATCTTCCAAAGCTCGTTCTCTTTCATTCAATCTTCGATCAAATTCAATCCTTTCGCTCAGCACCAATCTAATCTTAATTTGGAGTTTATTTGAATTGCCTTTTGAGAATTGTTGTATTTGTGCTTCTTTGTCGTTAGACGCCGCCGTGGTTACCCAAGTAGTCAAGGACGAGGAAGTCAAGCATTCGATTGAAGAGCCAAAGATTGAGGAAGCCAAGATCAATTATAAAGAGTAAAGAGCGCTTTATAGCAAGTGCCGTGCAAGTCGTGCTTTTGATCATATTGCTCCTAGTTTTACAAATTTACTTTGTTTCAAATTATTGCATGCTAGTTCAAGATTAAAATAAATTAAATTAATTTGGGAATTAGTTATTCAACCCAATTGCTAAATATCGCCTTGCCATGATTATTTGTATGCCATAATTCATTTGTCACCTTAAGATGGTTGATTATTAGTTGGTTGTTATTACTGGCCAACGTGGGTTGGTTAGACCGTGTATAATTGCTTAGCCATGCCACGCAACTCATGTCTTTTGAAAATGAAAGGTTAATACTGATTAATGAATTATGAAATGAGTTTGTGAAATGGTGTGACGTGTTGCCACACGATGATGTTGATATGTGGAACCAGAGTGGTTCTACATGGATGTTGAGTTGTTGTTGGCATTGTGTTGCGCAATAATCAATTGGGGTGGTAAAATGTTTTAGACCGAGGCAAGTGGCAAGAGTGGCATTGGATATGTCACTTTGGTATTTGGCGGTGTTGTTGGTGAATTATGAGATGGTACTGTTGGTGAATTATGTGATGATATTGTTGGTGAATTGTTTGGGGTAGTCTTGCCTTGGTCACCCTAAGGACTTCACCTTGCAAGCCTTTGAACCGAGTCACTCAGACAACCACATGTCTTATGGGACGGACCTAGTTTAGTAGGATTCTCGATATCTCACCTTTGATACTCGGTGGCAGCCACCCGAGGGGTGATCAGATGGGGAGCGACTGTGCTCAGCGGCTTGGTACCCATCCAACGGTGTTCGCCGGTCCTATACTTCGCCAAGTGAGGGAAGTGATAGTGAAGGCAACACGAGAGGTTCCTAGGTTGAGCTAGAAGTTTCAAAGGCTTTGTTATGATCGCCATTCAAGATACTGTTGTATGGCGATTCACTACCGACGTGGTGAGTTGATTGTATCTTGTGGGTAAAGTGTACAACCTCTCGCAGTGTAAAAACTATTCAATAGCCGTGTCGCAGTATTGGACATTGCTCGGGATTACAATCAAGGGGTAGAGTTTTGAAAATGAAATGAGGTTGGGAATGTGACATTGTGATATGGAAATTGGTTAATGATGAGAAATGCTTTACTTGAGAATGATTACTAAATTTATTATGGATATTACTTGTTTTATCTTTTCAATCTATTTATGATATTCATTTGGAAATGCCGCTTATTGCAAAAGAACCATTCACCAATCCTTTGGAATAAGCCATGCATGTAGTAATAGAATCGATTCAGGCATGACTTGTTGAGTACGGTTGTGTACTCACCCTTGCTATAACAAAACATCACCAGTTGAGGAGAAGTCTTTGTCTTGAAGAAGGAGAAGTTACGCAAGAAGGCGAATATCTAGGAGTTGAACCTTGTCAAATGCATGGTATATTGATGGGATTCACCGGCGTTCTTCGTTCATTGCTCGCGTTTTACTCGAGTTGAAGCCATCTAGGCTTCACAATTGTAAGTTGACCTTAAGGTTGTTGAACTGTTATATTAAAGATGAATACTTTATTTATTATTCATTTGTGTATGTTTGTGATATTCATCTTTGTTAGCTGTGGGCACTAGCATCGATCACAGGACTAGTCTTTGAAAACACAGAGGGTTTCCGGATTGTGAATTCGGGTCCCGACACATGGTTCAATGACATACAATATTCCGGGATCCATCACCCAATTACTTCCAAAACTACTCTTTCATCCTCATTCTCGATCATCAAAGCCAAGTCCGCAACTTGACCAAAAATGCAACTTAATCAAGGGAGTTCTATTGCCCACTAATTAGAACATCTTAACAAAAGGCATGCACTCCCAGAAAATCATACAATCAATTGAATCCGTAAACCTTTTTTTAAAGAAGGTTCAACTCAAATCCCACCATTTCTCGCATTCCAGTACTCTTAGCCATTGAGAATTTCATATTCACCAAATCCTGAAAAGCCCAACACTCTTGAACATAAGTCACAATATCCAATCTTTGCTCGATTACTTTCTACTATTCACATAACTACCACGGGTCACAACATCATCGAACTCTAAACCTTGTCTATCTTAGGACGATCCACTAGGAAAACCACGTTCTCACTTCCCTCAACACAAATAACTTATCAGTTACTCGACTTAAGACACGTGCCAACACCTTCTTTTGGTCTACTAACCAAGACAACCCATTCTTCATACAACCTATTTATTCCAAGGTTAAAACACATCTCATCAGCACTTATCTCGGTGAAATCAACAAATCCCTTTCGCACAATCCTTAAGTTACATATTCAATATCCCCAGTTCATTCAACCCATAAATAATTCTAACCACTCAATACGATCTCCACTAGACACCTTTCATAACTACAGATCCCAGACAGACATTTGTTAAGGACAAATTTAACCTTTCATACACTCATTCCATATCCCTATACTTTGATTACACATCGATCAAGTCATTCTGTCAACCCACAATTTGATTGACCAAAGCAACATAAACCAACAACCCTCATGTCTTTACAACGTAACCTTGCTATACCAATTTGTCGCTCAGAAGATTCTAGACCTTCTCAATCGTGATCAATACTAGCTTTTCAGGAACACAAATCTCGGAATTCTCATTAATTCCATAACTCGCAACACCATGCATAACTCTAATCAAATTTCACTTTAGATCACTTATCATCTCGATTAGTCTTTCTCTATCAACACAATAATTTAGGTTGTCTTTAAACAATCAACCAATTCACTTTACGTCTTGAACATCCTCGTGGGTCACATACCCAACCTTTAAGGAAATCACAGCTCTTAAACATAAACAACACCAAGAATCAACTTTCTTTCCAGAGAAACCCAATTATAAATCACAAGAGAACTCGACTCTCGAATTCCCAACTTGACATGCAACAACTCCTTAGCAAATCTCAAGATTTACAACTTCCACGAAGGAAGATGGATGCAAGGGGAAAACCAAACGATCAACCAAATCCTTCTCAGATAAAGCCTTAACACCAAAAATAAATCGATAACGTTCTCTGTAAAGCAACCAACAATAACCTGGCTTTCAAAACCGAAAAGGTGACCAAAAGAGGAGCAACACTAAACTCTCCTTCTTTGTCTTCAACCAAAGAAGGCAAAACCAAAAAAACCGACGGAAAAACAATCAACAAATACTCATTACCAAACACCTTTCCTTTGTTTCCAACCAGTAAAGACCAAAATAAATCAACCAAACCAATCGACAGAACGGTAAAAGAAATCCTAGAGGATCCACCACCAACTTTCTATTGGACTCCAACCAATGAAGCCAAAAGGAACCAACAAACTCCACCCACTCTTTATACCTTGTCACAAAAGACGACGACTATTACCTACGAGAGGCTCCAAACTTCCGGTTGTGGCTTTACCCAGCCACAACCACTACCATGGCCACTCCACAACAGAAGGAGGTGACCGAAACACTTCGGCAGCACAACTCACTTAATCTCAATAACAAAAACAACTCAATTCATTCCTTTCATAAACATAGCAACATACATCATCAAATGTAGCATTCAACATCAAAGCTTAAATACAACATTTAAAAGTAAAGCAACGATACCCATACCCTTTCCTACTGTGCATCAGAGTGTGTCAAGTTTTAAATTAATTAAGCACTCTACACCAAGTTTTAAGGTTAATGCCCTAGGGCCAAATTTTACAAGTTCAACCTAAACCATGTTTCTACTTCACACAGCAAAGTTTTTAATTCATTCTAGGATAACTCTTTTAGATTCCGGTACCACGGACCTAAAGCCCGCTCTGATACCAACTGTAACACCCCGACGCCAACGCGCCACAGATGCTACCAAAACCCTGCTGCACTAGCGACACCCCTCGGACCCACACATGTCCAAAGGGGTTACCAACACACGATAATTCTCCACAACAAAATCAATTGAACTAGGAATTACCGAAGAAGTCATAACAACCTAATACCTTCCCTAATTTGACTGCAACCAAGCACTAACGTCTAAAACCGGCTTAAAACTAAGTCACCGAAATTTACAAAATTAGCATGACCTCTCTAGAAAATAGGACATCCACTCAGCAGACAGAAAACATTGCAGCTATACTATATATCAAACACTCCTTTCCAGGATGACACATTCTAGCAGGTCCTTAGATAATCAATCACATCACCAATCAGCAATTAGCAAACTATGCAACTACGGATAATACATTACAACCAACTGAGATGCAACAAAACTTTATGAGACAATAATTGAATTAGTGACCGAAGTCGTGTATGTGCCACTATTCCCATCCCGACGAGACAACTTCAAGGTACCTAAAACAAGAAACAAACAAGCGTGAGTCCAAGACTCAGCAAAGTGCATCCATAACGAAATGTAATCATGGCAAAGCAAGATACAACACTTTGAAACACAACATATCCATCTTACTTAATTGAATTCAGTAAGTAAAAGAAACCGTAGATAAACTTCAAGTTCCGCAACCAACTCGAAAACGTAAGTAAACCGTACTCATACCTCAATAACCATTTCTGGATGAGTCCATGACTCAATCCTCAACCTGTCATTTCCATTCTCTCATTGATTAACATCTATCAATTGCAATGCAATGCTTTGATGCTTTTATGCTCAAAATGCAACTCTTTTTAGCCTATCTGGGGTATAGCTAGAGGAACACCGTCGGTGTTCACCCTCGTCTCCCTTCCATCCCAGTGGAGGGGCCTACTCTTACTGACTCGCTCCCATCCAACTCCGTGGATGGGACTACGAGGTAGGACTCATCTCAGGAGCACTCCGGATTAGACATATATCCTTATATGTCTTTCTCACCGACCGGGCTCATAACAATATGCATGATATGTATGCGAAAATGCAATAGATATAATCACATATCGCTCGCCATGAATCAACCTTACCAGATGATCATGCGCGACACGACCCCAATCTCATCATCAATGCAATATTTCACATTAATTAGCATTTGCATCAACAACGGGAGCAACCTTCAACATGATCATAAACGTAAGACATCATTTTCATAATCACAATATGAACAACAAACTCATCCCCCTATTATCAATCTAAGAACACACTTAAATATGCTTACAAACCCCCCTAACCACGAACTAGGGGATGCACTTGCCTTTAACCGAAGACGAAGCGAAACGGGGTTGAGGCCACCCCCTGACGACACAACACCTGAAAATGACCAGTGCGCAAATGGACGGATCAACGTTCGACTCAATCCAACAATGCAAAACACAATTGCAATTATTCCCCAAAACAGCCCAGAACCACGAAAACAGCAGCTCTGCAATTCGCAACTATTCCGGGACAGCAAGCAGTCTTTAGCCCATAGAAATTGCTATATTAAATGGAATCAAGCAAATGATAGCAGTTTCACAATCTACATGAAATTTCCCACAACTTTCCAGGGAATGAAAGATTCTAATTCGGCCTCTAAGTAGCTTTAAATCACAGAACAAAATTGAACCCATTACTAGTTCAGAACTTGAACAGCAGAGAGTAATTTGGGCATATCTTTTAAATGGTTTGGCTAAATCGTATGTTCTTTAGCTTCACAGAAACTTAAGAGTATTATCTACAACTTTTGCTACTACCAAATGTTCAGGAGATAGCTCAGAGAGCCTCAAATCGACCACTGAACATATAACCCCAAACTGAACTTCCAGAACTTGCAGGTTTTCTGGACAGAAGTTCAAAACATCATAACTTTTTATTCTTGAATGCAAAGGTAGCAAACAAATACATTTTATTAATCTACAGGAAAAATTCTAGCTTTCTCTAGGCAACCAAAAAGTCTAATTCGGCCAGCAACTTGGTCTACCCTTCAGTTGAACATTACATCCATCACTGAAAACCAACACAGAGCAGGCTGCACTAAAAAGGTCATAACTTTCAAACGGCTGAACGAAATTTAGTGATTTTGGTGTCTATTGAAAGTTAATTCGATTATCTACAACTTTAGTAACATCCGGACCCCAGGAAATGCTTGTAACACGCTCGAAACGAAGCTCCAACACACTGCCAGCGCACAGCCCGAAAGAGACGAGGATTTCCCTCCCAAATAGAGTCACTTTCCCCCCCAAAATTTCAGATCTAGGAACCCTAGAACCTACCCAACTAGGAAATACCCCCATTAGAGCACCTACAAGAAGAAATTTTTACCTCTTTAGGCCTCTTTGGAGGAGGAGGAGGGAGGAGAAGATGCTACTACTCGGATTGGAGTGGAGGAAGGAGGAACAGCAGCTTGGGCGTCCATGGGGGAGGAGCAGCAGCAGCTTGGGGCGCCCAGGAGGATGAGGAGCAGCAGCTTGGGGCGCCCATGGGGGAGGAGGAGCAGCACAAGGTAGGAAAGGAGAGGGAGGAGTCGGTGGGAAAGAAAAAGATGCAGCCGGGTTGGGGAAGAAAAGAATAAGGGAGGAGAGAGAGAGGGTTAGGTGGGGAAAAAGGAAGTGCTAGGTGGTCCACTCCCACTCAAGATTAAGATTTTTAATCTCTGCAGAAGCAATGGGTCCACCAAACCCCTCGGGACAGAAAGTTCCAATGAAAGAAATATCTGCGGTACTACATGTTTCTTAAACCATAAGGCATTGATGTATGAATCTTGACCATAAGGTCGTTTGCTTTATTCAATAATATTTTGCTTCTTCTTAGTTATTTCGATGTATGGAATGATATGTCGTCTATGTTTCCACTGTGTGTACTAGCGTGATCCTGAACTAATGCAGAATACATAGAGGGTTTCGGATTTGTATATCTGGGTCCCGTTAGTTTGGTTAGGTGGGGTAAAGAAAAAGGAAAAAAAGGGAAAACAAATAGTAATAATGCAAATAAGAAATAATGCTGATATTAGAAAATTAATAAAAGTAGAAGGAGGATGAATGCGATCAGATAAATAAATAAAGAAATAACTAATACTAGCAACCACCATAATGATCAATAGGAAAATAATACATCCATTCGAGTGGAAACCTGATACAAAATTTTAATGTGTGACACAGATTAAACCACGCCGTATACATGTGCAAATTTAACATAAATTAGAGAAAGGTTGGACACCATAAGACATGTAAAAATTTGATAGCCATCTAAAATATAGTATTCCAAAATTTTAGGAATCGAATTAAATCTAACAGGAGGCCACACACAGAATCCGAGTAAGGGCGCTTATTTCTACACAATTCCAGGCAAGCATTTCTTGATAATGCTTGGATTAATTTCAATTAATATATTTGGTTATACGTGTTATCACCGATGCATTGGAAAACTCTAAATCAAAAATTGATGGAATATTGGATTAATTGTGAATTGCTGAGGTAGTGATTATTGATACGTGTAGGATGGCTCATACAATGATTGAGCCTGTGACGTATATACACACACACACATACACATATACATATACATATACATATACATATACATATACATATACATATACATATACATATACATGAGGTGGTTTAGAAGGTGCCTTGAGAAGGATAGCGCTGGTGGGGCCCTCTACATAGACTAGAATATAAGGATAAACCACTACACTCGGGTAATGAACCATATTTTTTCATATCAACCATAGTGTGTCGAAACAACTAGAAAAAGTTCTCCTATGAGGATGTTATAATCTCCACATTTTGTATGAGTAGATAACTAAGAGTGAGAAACTAGGTAGGGCAGAACGCTCGTGAGGAACACGAACTTGGAACTCAACTACGGTTGAATGTTTCGAGCGCTTTATTTAAACCTTATGATATAAGTACCACCGATGTGCATTGAAGGCGGGGTATAACTGGTATGCTGCAAGTGGATGGGGAACGTTGTGAAGGATACCACGATTCGTCAGTTGCCTGGCTTGAGATCTAATATTTGAGTAGTGATAAACTTTATGGGGTCTTAATGGATGCTGAGATCACTATGGGTAAAGTGGTACAAACTTATGCAGGGTTAAATCATAAATTCATGCCTGTCTCCTGGACTAGAGGCTATTGAAGTTAAGTCTACCTCATATATGAGTGCTAGTAGCAGTTTTAATAATTTAAAAATCAAAAACACAACTTTTCCTAATAAAACCTTAATTTCTAAAAAAGGAATTGAGGAATGCATACAAAAGATGGATGTGGGAGAAATTCATATGATACATTTTGTTATTATTTCTTGTTGAGTACTTTAACTCTTGCTTAACTCCCCTTGTGCTTAGAAATCGATCCTTATGGACTCGCTTATGATGCATAGGGTGAGGATCACCTATAGGATCATGGTTATGAGGAGGACTAGGTTGTTCGGTGGACTCTACACCAGTTCTCGTCAATCTATGGGGTATTTATAACTTTATGTATTGACTTTTGTTGTAATTAGATATTATGTATGACTCACTGTTATCTAGACTTGTAGCCCTACCTAGCAATGAATGTAATAAGTTTCTATTCAATCACTAATTATTATTCTAATACAACACTCTGAACACGGTGTATTAACTGATAAAATATCGGGGAATCCTGATATTTTGTTAGCTAATATACCAAGATCGGTGTAATTATCTCAGAGTAATGATGGTGTTATTGTTGTTACCTTGGGTTAATTATGCAGGTCACCGCATATTACTAGTTGCGGCTATGCACAAGATCAATTGCAATTCCCTCGTCATAAAGTAATGAAAGCTCATGGCTTCCTCTACAGGTAGGTTTCACGCGCTACGCTACATGCGGCAAGTTCTGATGCACTAAAGTATTTGGGTAGCAAAATACACCTATGATAGTACAATATGAAAACATTTATATGGTGATACACCCTACATCAGACAGACATAATAATAGATGAATAGGAAGTAGTACGGATAAGAAATGTCCAGGTAACGCATGCTAGCTATATGATGTATAGATGCAAGAACAATTGTGGAATGCTATGTAGCCCCACAACAAAAACTACTTGCACCATGATCAAAATGTGAAGCCAACAGCAACCATAGATAGTTCAATGTCACACAATCAAAGTTTTTAGATTTTGAGAAATATGTCTGCTTGCACCTAATACGCCCTCAGCTACTTGAGAATATATAAATCAATTACATGCTGCACACATGGCCGAATATACGAGTTCAACTCCCCCTGGTCCATGAGCTGCATCCTTGTAGGGTAGATTATTTCTAATATATTTTTACAAAAGAATATGACATAGAGGGTCACTTGCAGTAGAAATATTGCAATAGTCTATCTTGTCAGAACACCAGGGCACACTCCCTGGCACTTCGTAGAGAGAATACAATATGCAAATGAACTTATATATGCAAAAGAGGCTGCATCATTTACCATGGGAGAGATTAGCTCCTCCTTGTCTATAAATGCTGCCGCTGAAATTACATTTAGTCTAAAATACAAAAAGGTTTCATTGTTTTATATCTGCAAAGCCAAGCTTGCACAAAAATATGATGCATGGCTCATTTTCATCAACCTTTTTTTCAATCAAAAACATGTAGTTCCAAAGATGGGAACTTAATTCCCATTGTCACAAAGGATGACGAATGGTTATAGGCATGATTATCTTACATTAGAGGTACAGGAAAACTACATGTTTCCTTTTCGAATTTACTCTGAAGTAGGTCGCAATGCTTCCTTTTCATTACTTTAGAATTGTACTTCCTTAAAAAGAAAAGAGGCTCCCTAGTTACCAGAAATTTGAAGGGCAACTAGGGATGGCAACGGGTCCGGGTACCTCCGGGTCCAGCCTCCGTGGACCCGGACCCGAAACCCGAAATGTGGACCGGACCGAAATCGACCACGGTCCAAACTTGACCCATATCGGACCGACGGTACCAGACCGAATCTGCACGGACCGATACCGATCCGCTTCGTCGACTTCATACCAGTCCGGACCCGATTTTGGACATGTATTAGTATGTTGATTCCGCTTGATTAGTACGTTGATTCCGCTTGACTTCAATCAAAGTCCTTCGTTCCTTCCTGGACAGGTGCTCCTCATGCATGTAACATCCCAAAATTTGAGTTTTGGAATGTTTAAAATTAAAAATAAACCATTCGTATTTTTCTCGAATTAACCGAAGCTTAATTTGAATTTTCTAAATAATGAAAAGATTTAATTAGATTAATCTACGCATCAAATTAAAGGTTTCCAGTTTTTATTGGGTTCCTTGTGCCTCAAGGAAATTTTCTGTATTTTTGGAGATTTTTCTGAATTTATTTGCTATTTATTTGAATTTATTTGGAGTTATTTGAATTTCTAGAATTTATTAATTGGAAAAACATTTTTAATTTCCAAAATCCCTTCGGGCCGAATTTGCCCCGGCCCGTCACTGTTCCCTCACCCGGCCCGGTCCGCACCAAACCCTAGCGGCCAACCGTTGGATCCCGATCCAACGGTCATCTTCCGCGTGCCGCGCAAATACCGATTGCGCGATGAACGGCTCTGATGCCTCCACGCCGTGCGCTGCGCCGCCGCCGCCCCAAACCCTAGCCGCGCCGCCCTTTTCGGCGTCCGTGTCGGGCACGACTCCCAGGGCTATTTAAAGCCGCCGCCACCTCCCGTACGAGGTTCCCCGCTTCGCGCTGAGTCCGCCGCCTCCTTCCTCGTCGACCGAGACCCTGCCGTGGAGGAGAACGAGCTCGCCGTAGTTCGTCGCCCTCCCGAACATCTTCTTCGCTGTCGTCCGCCCTCTCCGGTCATCCTCCGTCGCCGCCGCTTGCACGCCCGAACTCACCTCGAAGCCCTCTTCCGGATCCGCTACCTCTTCCGTCCGATCCGGTGCTATTCCGCCGCGTCCGGTGTCGTCTTCTCCGCCTCCGGTGAGTGCGCCGCTGCTCTTCGCCGTCGTCCTCCGCCAGAAGCCCTCAGCCATCCGATCGCCAACGGACGTGCCGGATCTCGCCGCGTGACCAAATCCCGCACCCATGTTGCGTCAGCGCCACGCCAGCCGCCACGTCATTGCCATGTCAGCCCTAGCCGCCGCGTGGCATGCCACGTTGTCGCGGTCTGCCACACCACCCGAATGTTGCCTCAGTGATCCCGGTCCACCGTGGACCGAGCCACTGACATGTGGGCCCCGCATGTCAGTTGGCATTTATTTTCTTTTTCTGAATTTTTTCGAAAAACCGAAAATCCCAGCCAATCACAAGCCGACACGTGTCACCCTTACCGAAATTTTCTGATTTTCTCTGAGTTAAATCTTCCGAAGGCCCTTTCTCCTTCGTTCGAACTCCGATTGAGCCGATTCAAATTCCTAAATTTTTGTAAAATCTAGATCTACATTCCAGAGCCATTTATTTTCAATTTTGAGCTTGTTTCCTCCTCTGTTTTGTATTTATTTGGTTTCGTTGCTTTATTTTCCGGTAGACGCGAATCCCGAAGGAGCAAACGGAGACTTCGAAGACCAAGACTCAGCATTTGAACAACAAGGCAAGTCGTAGACCTTTGATCATATTGAACCCATGTTTGCAAAAGTACTTTGTTTTATACAATTGCATGCTATTTGTGTAACAATACTAGTTTACGGGAGTAGCTATTTACCTGTTTGAGTACACCCCTTTGATTATTGGAATGCCATGTATCCATTGTTAACCATAGGTTGGGACATTATTAGTTGGACATAATCATAGTACCAGCATTGGGTTATCGTAGCTATGCTTAGCCATGCTTAGTTGTCCGATGGGATTCATATCACGTGAACTAATGTTAACCTTGACTTAATGAGATATGGAATTGTATGTTGACCACTTTGTTGTAAACTTGTTGCACCATGGCGGGGATGCCATTGGTTTTGGGTTGAACAAAATGTTTCCCTCGGGCAATTGATCGTGCAGTAAAGGGGGTGCTTTCTAGCACATTGGGATGTGGCTGTCTTGCCTGAGACAATTTAAGGACTTAATCTTGTGCGCCATTGAACTGGGCCTAACCGTGCAACCACAAGTCCGGTATGGGACGGACCTAGCTGATTAATTTGTAATGTCTAGTCTTGAGTATTGCCAGTTGTTGGTGTGGGTTCCGGGATGTACGGGTAGACTCACATGGCTCAAGAGGGGGCCCCGAGGGGCGAAACCTTAGAGGGCGGTACTGGGTTTAGACATGCATTGTGAAGGCTTTGTAGTGATCTCTCTGCCGACACACCAAAGGAAGTGTGTTCTTAGCGCTTGGCACTAAGGGATGATCATGTCTTGTGGGTAAAGCTGTACAACCTCTGCAGAGTGTAAACTATTCAATAGCCGTGTCATGGTCATGGACAAGCCCGGATTTCACACGGGTATAGAGTATTTTCTTGAAATGTGGAATGGTTGGGATGTGAACGGGAGTTCACCGTTGTTTTGTTATCTCAAGTTATCTTTGTTGAATTGTGTGGTTGATACTTGTTTGAGTGATGTAGGGTGATGCCTCGTCATTCTGCTCATGTTGTCTACCATTGATTTATCGATTATTTGTTATTGTTTTATTCAAACCGCCTTCAATCTATTTAGTGTATTTAAATTCAAGTTATTGCTTTCGCAAATGAACCATATAACTATCCTTTGTCAAGCCGTGCATGAATATATTGCATCATTTCCCTACGGCTTGTTGAGTACGCTTTTGTACTCACGGCTTTATGCCCCGTTGTTCGATTGTCGAGGAAGGACCGTAATGAGTATCAAGAGGAGGAGTACTATGAAGACTACGCCGACTAGGAAGGCGTTCCCTGCACGATTACTCGTGGCATGTCGAATGGCCCAAGTTATTCTATTTCCGCTGCAACAATTTATTTGTTTCTTAAGCCAAGAGGCATTGGTGTATGAACCTTGACCATAAGGTCGTTTGCTTTATTCAATAATAATTTGTTTCTTCTTAGTTATTTCGATGTATGGAATGATATGTCATCTATGTTTCCACTGTGTGCACTAGCGTGGTCTTGGACTAGTGCGGTATACACAGAGGGTTTCAGATTTGCATATCCGGGTCCCGACAATGCGGCAGCAGCAAGTGTCCAACTCATGCGCAAGTGTGCTACCAATGCGCCAACTCATGCACCAAGCCGCCAACTTGAAAAGAGATGGAATGGCAAAATCAGCGGCAGCAGGATTCGAACTCAGGATCGACTAACTCATGCGCAAGTGTGCTACCAACGCGCCACGCACTAGCTTGTGCTTCTTCTATCCTTCACGTGAATATATTATTTCAATATTTCGGGTCCGGGTTTGGGTACCCACGGTTCCAAAATGAGACCCGGACCCGGACCCAGACCCGAAATAATATACCCGCGGGTCCAAATTTGGACCCGGACCCGGACCCATCGGGTCGGGTACCCACGGGTATTTTTGCCATCCCTAAGGGCAACAACTTAACTTAATATGAAATATGTCATACATTGCATACTTTCGGGTAAAAAAACATTGATTAATCCTAGTGCTATGAGTATATATCAATATAAATAGCCTATTAAAATTATTGACACTAGCACTGATACTTTTCAAATGAGATCATATTTTGGACATAATTTTTTGTCAGCACAAACTTGCTGCACCCAAAGTAATATAATTACAATTATAAGGCTATAGGCCTATAACAATAAGATGGTTTTGATGTATACCTTCATTTATCAAATCAAATGAGAGGCAAGATTAGGTTATAATGTAACACCAACATCAAAAGAGTAACAATTGTTTTTTCCCTCTTCTGCATTGATCTCTGCATGGCAAGCATTATGACTGTTTCCTAGGGACAAAAATTAGAAATAAGAAATGTGAGATGATATTTTTTTTCAGTAACTAAATTTGTCGTATTCACAACTCAACATTTCTATATGATCTTTGTAAGCCTAAAAAGACTTAACATCAATTAGGTACATTGATAGTTGTACTAAGTGCCATAGGTACTAACTCTTTTAGTATCAAACCCACAAGCCACAATAAGATCAAACTTCTGGATTATATGCATAATATGAAGTTTTCAATCCCGTGCTTTGACCCATTTTATGTTTTTGGGGGGGGGCATTGAAAATTCTATAATATAAGACTTGTTTTGGTAAATACTATCTCAACAAAAAACCAGCATAATATGACTCATGATCAATGACATAATTAGAATGAAATCATGCGAAACAAAAAAATTGAAGTAGCTAATACTCTTGTCAGCACTCTTGGCACAAATAAGAATAGCGACCTAATTTGCATACATGTTGTTATTATTCTGACTAGAATGGAGTAAAACTACTATAAAAAAGCTCAAATTTCATGCTGTTCCATGTTACAAAAGGATTCAAACTTTTTTGCATGCAAAGAGGACCAGGTTGGGAACCTTGTGGTTCTTCGAAACGAACAACCGCCTCTTAGAAATAAAGGAGTAGTTATCTCATTTAAAGACGATTATTGAGTTTGAACCACAGTAGTCTTCCATCACACATCTTAAAATCGACTAACAAGTGACAATCCGCACCACCAAATGTCCCTTTTCCTAACTGACCTCCAATGTCCAAAGCTATCCTACATGCTTGTAGTTCCTGCAATCGTAGTCAGATAAATAGTGGCATGTTGTAATCAAGCCATGAGAAAATTTCTAGTGTGACCGGCAACGATGCCAATAACACCAAACCTTCCTGGAGCACCAACTGCTGCACCTGGTGGAGAACAACAAGCAAATGAGGGTAAGGAATTAAGCCCTCTCTTGGTAATTGCTAGGGTTCAAAGAACACCAAATAGCTTGGTAATGTGGTGAACAGAACATACCGTGGGACCAGTCTTCCACCGTAGTATCACATATATAACAAATATCACTTGGGCGAGTGAATTACGGGAGATCCAACAAGTAAAGATACCTTGCATGAATTGGCAACTTCAGTGCCCCTACCTTTTGCAAAAAGGAAATGTGCATTACTTGTACAAGCAAGAAGGGCCTTGTATCAAGCAGAAGCAACAATAAAAAGAATGCCCTTGTAGGATGTGAGTTTCAGCTATCATGTACCAATTGTGGTTGCCTCCCTGCAAAAATTGATACTTTGCAAGGAGCAATTTTATGTGTTCCCGAAGTATCCACTTACTTGAGAAGTGAGACATCAGTAAAGTATTCAAGAGAGTGGTTCGATCCCTTCTCCTCTTTTGCACAGGTGGTGTTGATGCCCTAGCTCCCTCAACATAAGTTCTCAGATAATATGATCCAAGATGTGTCGTGTCTAAGTGAAAGCTCGCACACAAAAAAATATTGCTCATATTTTCCCTACATTGTGATGAAAGTAGTTGAAGCTTCAATGTAGTGAGTTCTCATCAACACATTGAAATCATATTGGAATACTCATCTGACCTATGTGCCACAAGATCCACAAGTCCTATTGATCACATAGAGTGTAGGAGAGTTTCACATGAACTACCTTATCTAGTGAATGAACATAGCATAAGCAACTACATATATCCCTTCTTCTATGGACAATTTGCCCTCAGATATACAACAAATTCATCAACCCAAAAATAAAACATTCCCTGCATATCAAGCAGGTCACTGAGAATGACATCTCCTAAAATACATGCATATGAAGGAAAGTAACCATTTTACTAAGATTATATATATCTAAGGTGACGGATACCATACTAGAAAAGATTATATAGATATTCCATGTGCTTCTTGTGGAACAACACATATCCATATCTTCCCCAAATCACCATTAGAGGACGTTATTCATAAAAATGCAACCAGTTGTGTTACACTCCTTGCTCCACCTTCGCTCATCTTACAATGAGTAGAATATCCACATATAAGTCGCCTTCCAGCGATTTCAACACAACATCACAAAATGAACAAAACGAAAGGATTGAGAACTAACTTTTTAAGCGCACTAATTTGCATTCTATGTACCAGTAAAAGAGCCTCATGGCAAACAACTCAAGTGTGCCTTCTGAGGATTTAAGTTCAGATATAATGTATCAAACTGTGGCTTGCTTCATAAAAAACTGGTACTTTGCAGGGAGCAATTTTATATGTTCCCAATATTTCCATTTCCTTCAAAACAGAGAGATCAGCAACGAAGTGGTTGAAGCTCAAACAGAGATGCTCTTCTCATCAACTTTAGACATAATTTCTAGCTTGACTATCTCACTTTTTTCTAAAAACATTCTAATGATATGATTTAACAAAGGAGAGTTGGAAACACAATCACTCTTCTCCATTGATGAAAGAGATTGACCCTTCTTTTATAAGATTTGTTGTCATCATTATGCTGTAGGTATAAACAATAGGCACCAATCCATTGGTTGAGATAGAAGCAAACTAATCCTTAGCCTCTTCTCTTCTCCCAACCTTGTACATTGTACTAATAATAATATTGAGAATTGTAATATCAAACTTTTTTTTAGATCAAAAGGACATCAAATGTTTTGATGTCCCAGTCCATATATTGAAACTAGACAAAACAGTTTAGGTACACCCTCAGCACACCCAAAACATAGAGACTAACAACAAACATCCTACATAAAAACCATCCATAGGAAAACAACAAAACTACTTCTCCGAGAGACTTCAAACCAACTGGAATGCCACCATCATCTTTTTGAACTTCAACTCTCATATCATCCTCCCCAGTCATGTTACTCTTAACTCTAGGGGCAAAGGAGCATGGATCTTCTCCTCTAGATTTAAGCAAAACTGCTCCATCTTGATCGTCATATCCTTGTACAAAGGACACCAATCTCTCAGTGAGATAGATATCCTTCTCTAAACTGTTTTTACATTTGACCAATGCTGAAAATGAAAGACCATGTTATTCCTACTATTCCACAAGCTCCAAAGAATAGCAGAACAAACAGTATTCAAGATAGCATTTTTAGAGTTACTCAGCCAAAAACGAGCCACAAAATCATAATTATGTCCAATATTTAAATAAAAAAACCAGCAACCATACTCCAAACATTCTTGGCTACAACACATTCAAAGAAGAGATGGTTCACAGATTCACTCTCATCACAAAAACTACAAACAACTCATCTATTAATTCCCCTTTTCAATAAATTATATCTAGTCATAATCTTGTTATGGGATAACAGCCAAAGAAAAAGATGAATCTTGGGGGGACCAATTAAACTCCAGACGGTAGGAATAAAAACAGGGATTACACCTCTAAAATTAATAATGGCATAAAGGGATTTGACAGAGTAAACACCATTACTGTTATATTGCCAAACTAGAGCATCATAATCATCAGTAAATCTAATGCTATTGACCACCTATACTAACTCAAACCACCTGATCATCATATTTTCCAAAAACGTTCTTCTAAAAGTACATCTAATATTGGAACCATCCCAAATCTCAGCAATGGTAAGACCTTTTTCATTAACTAAAACATACAAATCCCAAAATTGAATTGCCAAACAGGAAGATCCAAACCATATATCTTTCCAAAATATAATCTTTGTCCCATTGCCCACCATCCACTTATAACCAAATTTAGTAGCTTGCATAGCCCACATTATCCCTTTCCAAAAAACCGAATTTTGCTCCTGATAATAGGCTAGGATGTTAGGATTCTCAGTTTTATACTTAAACTTAATCAAAATTTTCCATTGTTTGTTCTCATTAGCACAAAACCTTTTAATCCAAGAAGATAGGAGGCACAAATTAAAGTCACTAAGATTAGGCACCCCAAGGCCACCATAAGCTTTCTCCATGCAGATCAAATGCCAATTAGCCAAGTGAAGTTTATCGTGGCCTTCATAATCATTCCAAAAGTAATTTGCCATATAAAGTCAAGAGCCTACTTAGGGAACTTAAAAAACGATAAGAGATACAGAGGGATGCTAGCTAAATAAGTTTTGATAAGGACTAACCGACCACTGTAGGAAAGTAACTTCCCCCTCCAACCTGCAATTCTTTTCAAGATTTTATCAATTAAAGGTTGAAAATCCTCCCTTTTAATCTTATCATAATGCAAAGTGATACCTAGATACTTAATAGGGAAAGACCCAAGTTCACAACAAAATATGTTAGCATACCGTTCAGACTCACTCCTTTCACAACCAATAGGAATTAACTAACTCTTAGGTAAGTTCATTCTCATACCAGATATTTGTTCAAAACAGGTTAAGTTTGTAATATCAAACTTCACATCCATTGCACATAATTTGTGGAACAGCGTGATTGCTTCATCATTGCAATAGTTTCTACAAAGTCCACTAAGAACTATACTGTATGTGCAAATGCTCACTGTTATTCCGCTTTCAATCATCTCATGGAACATTTTCTTCGCAGCAACAGCTCTCCCGGCCTGAAATAACCCATCCTGTAAGATGTTATATGTAAAAGTTGTAGGTTTAACTCTCTTACACAACATTTCTCTGAATATGGTCAGCCCATTGTCGATCCTTCCATTTTTACAACAGCCATTGACAACTGTATCATATGTAATGACATTCGGCTCAATGCCAAGTGATACCATCAAGTACTCTGAATGCTTTCTCCATCGACTAGTAATATCCGTCGATCAGTGAAGTAAACATAATAACGTCAGGCATGTCACCAGTATGTATAATCCAGTCAAAGATATCTTGCACTTCCATTCACTGCTACCGAACTGGCCTTTAGTTTCAGTTAAAAACAGTCTTTAGTACCGGTTTTTGAACTGGTACAGGCTATTCAGGACTGATGCTTAAGGGCATCAGTTTCGATTCCCTCACCAATACTGATAAAGTATCAATACCGGTTGGAGCCCACACGTAGCACTAGCCCCTTCTCCGTCTGCTTTGCGTCGCAGAGGCCCCTGAGGAGGTTGCTGAAGGCGATGACGTAAAGCCCAAGGCCCGTCCTGAGGAGGCGGCCGAAGAAGGTAAGCGGCTAGGTTTGGGCAGCGCGCTTGGTGGCAGCAGTCGATGAGGATGCCGTAGGTATGGACGGTGGGTGCCGTCGCCTGGTGGTCTGCACGAGCCATGCGTTTGTATAGCACAACAGAGAGGGCGGGCACATCGCTGTAGGCGGTGGAGGACACCGCACGGGCGAGGGTGGCAACACTACTACAGAATTGGCCTTTGATACCGGCCCATCAGTGTCGGTTGAGCTTGAACCAGGACTAATAGTTACAACAGTCCCGGTTTAACGGATACTGGGCTACGGGGGATCTTTAGTACCGGTTCAAGGCACCAACCTGTAATGATGATGTTACATCAGTACCGGTTCGTGTAATGATCCGGTACTAAAGAGCCACGGCAAGCTAGCTGGCATGGGGTCTCATTAGTACCGATTGGAGGCACCAACCGGTTTGAAATAATTGAAACTAATATTCTATTTACAATAATTGAAAAGAATGGCTGAAACAGATTCAAAACTTCGGAGGCCATTTTGAGGCCACAAATGACCTTTATTTGGAATTCTGTCGCCGCGCACGTACTCGCACAAACCATCAGGATCCAACCATCTAATTTTGGCACACTTATGAAATTCGGGTGCTACTTTTCATTATCTTTCAAACGAGCCAAAGAACCGCCCCAATCAGAGTTACGAGTCAAAAGTTATGGCTATTTTAACAAAAGTGCTCGGATTTCATATTTGCAAACTAGAATCGGTGCCCAAAAGAATATAATCGGAGAGCTCATCGTATGATGATTTCGGAAAGCACAAGCACACTAAAATCGAAGGTACGAGTCCAAAGTTATGATGTTTTTACAAGTTTCGTTAATAGTAATGGCACATATATTGCAAGCATAATTAATAGTCAAAAGTATGGAAAACAAATTTGAAAGTTTTAAATTTTGCTAATATAGTTTGCTAATTACCTTTATAGTTTGCTAATTTGAAATAATTGAAAATCAGTATTCGGGTACTTCACGGGGTTAAGGGGAGGAGGGACGCATTATATATCAGATGTTATCATACCATCACAAAAGTACTAGCTCTTATAAGAGCTCTGAAGTTAAGCATACTTGAAGGAGAGTAGTAATAGGATGGGTGACCTCCTGGGAAATGAAATCCTTGTGTGAAGAACTAATATGTGCACATATTGTAATACATTAGTTGTTAATGAATGTATGTACACACATATATATTATATATATAATATAATAGCTAGTGGACACACACACACACACACACACATATATATATATACGGCTCATAGCTCATCAGTATCGGTTGGAGAAACCAACCGGTACTGATAAGGGCCATCCGGAACTCATGGGCTAGTGCTACGTGAAGCCTCAACCCAGATCGATACTCTATCAAGACGGGTGAAACGGACCGATGCCCTTGAGCATCAGTCCCGGATGGCCTATACCGATTCATAAACCAGTACTAAAGACAGTTTTTAACCGGTACTGAAGGCCAGTTCGGTAGTAGTGCAAGAAGACCGTTCAGCGCATGAGGGAACCGGGACTAATGCCCTTAGCATCAGTCCCGAATGGCCTGTACCGGTTCATGAACCGGTACTAAAGACCATTTTTAAACGATACTAAAGGCCAGTTCGATAGTAGTGCTAGAAGGCCATTCAGCCCGTGTTTATTAGGAATATAGAGGGAACATTATATTAATTTTGTATTAGAATATAAAATATACTCTATATTTATGGATAAAACTATTCAAAAAATATATTGCATGAACTTAGATAGAGGGAGTACTTCATTCATAGGATGGGATGGCTTATGGTTCATGGCTGCGGGCTGTGGCCTGCGGGAGCGCTGGATCCATATCCGGTAAGCAATCATCTCGATAGCCGGTCCTAAATTTGGATCCGTTGGATATCAACTCATTCAAATTCGATCCAATAGGATATTAAGGGCCTGATTGTTTTTGCTTTGGATTTTCTAAAAGCTGATTCTGCATTGTGGTTGTAGAGAAGCTGATTCTCCAAAAAGTTATAATCCAAAAACACATATGAAGTAGATTGTGGATTCTAATGTATATGGGTAGGCTGGATTATGATAATCGATTTCTAGAATTGGGTTGTTTGTTTTTTATTCTACTTTTGGGATCGAATCCAGAATCAAAAGCAAAAACAAATAGACCCTAAAGGTGTGTTTGGTTATCTAGATGACCTCCATCAAAAAACTGCCAGACTCGTTGGGGCAGAAACTGAGCTTCCTTCTGAAGGCAAGCCTAACTAATTGTGTGATTTTGAAGTGTACATATTAAGTGATATTAGTGTATATTAAAATGGATTAAAGCTTAATAACTCATGGCTACTAGATATTTTTAAGATAATTATAAGCTTTGCTAACAACGTTTTCTACCTTCACACCATGCATCCTGCATCCTTAACGCGACCAATCGAACTTCATCTCTTCATAGATACAGGTTGATCACAACCAGATCCCAAAAGTTTGGCTTAGCCTAGCATGGTTGCTTTTCTAAGCCATGCTAAGAGCATATAGGGAATCAAACATACGTTAAACTTGCTTTCCCAAATCTGGTCTTGAGCAGATGTAGCTCCAGATTGGTTAGGAAATATTCACCCAAATTTCACCCCGAGCTATTTTTGAACATGACTAAAATGCAAATGAATAAAATGAATGGAAAAGATTAGTGCGAAATGAAAAACTTATCTTTTCTCTCTTAAAAATGTGATTAAATCGTTGAGCACTTCACTATGGATTTTTTATTCCATTTCCATTTGACACTTACGAAACCTTGCCACTTCAAAACCTAGCAATTATTTTTGTCGGTTTCCGGCCGATGAAAATAGATTTGCTGACATGGCGCGTATTTTCGTCAGTTTTCGGTCGACGAAAATAAGTAAGCCACGTCAGCGGTCGCAGTTCAGTCTGGTTGATGGACCTTATTTTCGTCGGCTGTATTGGCCGACGAAAATACTTGTATTTTCGACAGTTGCCGATGAAAATGCGCCTATTTTTTTCAGTGTATTTTCGTCGGCTTATTTTCATCGGTTTACCGACAAAAACAGCTATTTTCGTCGGTTTTTCTCTTATTTTCGTCGATTTTTGGCCGACGAAAATAATGTTGATTCCTCTAGTGAGAGGATTGGGAGTTACCGACCAAGAATGTTTTGGCAGAGCGTTCGTGTGCATTGTCTATGGTACAATTGGACAAATGAATCCAAGCCTTGGATAGGCTGTCTCTTGGTAGGTCGGGTTTAAGCTAGTAAGAGCATCTTCAATGGTACTAGCTATAAGAAATATCCATGTCATCTATAGATAGTATATAGACTACCTCTCCAATGGATTAGCTATAGTATTATCTATAAAATTAAATATTGGCCTACATGTAATAGATAATAAATGCCTTGGAATCAGTTATAGCCTGGCTCTAAATTAGTAGCCGGTCTGCACCTATCTTCTCATTTTCTCTCTTCCACCTAAGCAAAATACTGGAGATGGCACCCTTATGCTAGTTGAAGCGACACCATTAGAGATGCTCTAAGAAAGGAAAAATTGATCGATCAAAAAAGAGCTAGGGAATAGCAGTTGGGTCCATTCAGACTACGGCAAAATCACCACCCCCACCGAGCTAGAATTTGTGTCCCTTTGGATTCGCCTTAATGAGGTCCATCGCCAACGAGATGTCACTGACACGATCATTTGGAGATGGACATTAGATGGCAAATAATACTCCATGAAATCAATAAGGGTGGGCATTCAGTTAATTCGGTTATATCGGTTTCGGTTTAAAAAAATTAGTTTTTAAAAACTATAAACCGAACTGAATAGATTCAAATTAAAGCCAAACCGAATTAACTGAACAAATTCGGTTAACCGAATTTCAGACAGCATGATTGCATGAGTAATACAATAACAGATTATAAAGCAATGGACCTAAAATGAACCAGCGTACTTGCAAAACATATATGAGTGCTGCAGTGCTGGTGCAAGTAGAATCATATAAGGCAGGCAAACATCTGAAAATTATACTGTTAGCTCATGTACGCAAAACCTGAATTGCAACCACAGCCCTACACTTCACTACTATTAATTCGAACTTTTTATATAAAAAAACACATTTCATTAATACAAAAGAAAACATCAGCAATATTATAGAGCCCAACTATACACTATTTTCAAGCATTTAGGATCTATAGCTCTTCAAAACAATATATTCCACCCCCAATCATTCATGCAAAATTGGTGAGGAGCTAGCTGTATTTCAGTAAACAATAGTGTTTCATAAAGCATATTTCTATTTCATGGAAAAAAAGACCTTGAGGACTTGAGGTACCCACCTAGTAATAAGAAAATTTCAGTGCACTATTGCAACATAGAACCTACTGAAGTGAACCCATTTAATTAAAGTAATGTCTTCAATCTTCAGTTCAGATTAGTCAACCATCTTAGCATCATTAAGGATATTGGTTGTGAGCATGATAGGAAAATTGAAAATCTGGTGGTTGCAAATTGATAGGGATCTTACTCGAGGCGGCCTTCCTGGAGGCGGCGAGGGGGCGGAGTAGCTCATTGCCTCGTTGGGGACCTTGATGGTGATGGCGACGTCAGTGCCGGTGATGGCGGAGAGCGCGTCAGAGGAGATGGTGACGTGTTGGACACGTGGGACGGTGTTGGGGAGGAGGAGGACCCACACGACCTACACCGCCTAGAGTGGGTAGGAGGCCATGAAGCCCTAGTTCACCCCCACCACAGCGGTCGGGAGCTCGGATGGCCGAATGGGAGTCGGGAGCCCAAAACGGAAGGGCGGTGACGGTGGCAGTGCTACGGGTTCGTGAACCATGACCCTAGGGTAGGGTTAGCCGACCGAGAGGGGAATTGAAGTCAAAGAATGAAGAGTGGGGTTAGCTGAGTGGGGTGTAGGCTATGGGCCAATATGCCGAATGCGGTAGTGTAATGCTGGGTTGGATTGGCTGATTGGAAAGGTTTCTTCGGTTTATCGGTTATATGGTTTATTCGTTTCCACACTTACGAAACCGAACCGCATACCAAAACCGAATAGTATCAAAATAAAAACCAAATAATTAACCAAAAACCAAAAAAATTGGTTTTTTGGTTTAGGTTAAAAATTGCCCACCCCTACAAATCAGCATATAACACACAATTTCACAGCTACTTCAAGAAATACTGTGTGAATCTGATCTGGAAGGTGAGAGTGGAAAACAAGTGCAAATTTTTCGCTTGGACCCTAACCCATAACAAAATTCTAACAGCCAACAATCTAGCACTCTGTAGGTGGCCCCATCAACCTTCTATCATGCTCTGCCTAGGGTTTCAAATTTTGCCAAAATTTCATTGAATTTTGGTCCTTTTAGTGGGTCCCAAAATTTTTTATTTCCAGTTACATTTCGGTGGGTTCATCTGAATTTTTTTTTCCAAAAATTGTAATTTTGGTTAAATTTTGTCCAAAATTCCAATTTTGGTCAAATTTTATCGTAAAATTCAAAATTTTGGACAGCCATTTCATCCCAAAATTTCTGAAAAAGATCAAATTTCAGTGATTTCGGTGGGTGCCAAAAAGTTTTGAAACAAAAATTCGAAACCTTGGTTCTAAAGGGATACGGGTAGGCTATGCTAGCGCACAATTAAAAATTTTCTACCTCGTAAACCAGGAAGCCACGCAAGTATATGATCATGGATTGTTACCACTAGATGCGCAGTGCAGCGTAAGGAAGTTGATGTAGCTCGAATCAATGAAGTTCACATCCAGTTGCAGTGGTTGATCTTCCTCGTTCGGTGGTCGATCGTCCCAATTAGTGTCGCAGTAACAGCAACACCTCTACCGGTGTCCACACGTTTAGGGAAAATAACGCCGTGCGTCGATGTGCTAGTACCAGTGCTCATGGGAAGGCTGAAGTGGTGACAGCTAGGGTTTCAGTGGCTGCGCCCTCTAATATATTGCACTATTGCAACCACGAACAACCTTTAAATAGCTGTCTCCTCCCCTACGGTGGAACCCTACATTAGGGCCCAACCGAAGGACAAAAGTCACAAAACCCGCTTGGCCCATTAGTGATGGATCCAATCCAAACCACTATATTTCAACCCCTAAAGTGTGTGATCCTGTAGGTTCATGTATATTTGGATACGACTCAGAAACACCTTTCCAACCGATAATCGATAGCGGTACCTAGCAGTACATATCGATTCCCAAATATCCATAAAGCATCGGACGAACCTACTATAGTGTGATAATGTCATTCCCTTTGCTACACGATATCGTTCAAACCCAAGGCGAGTTGTTATCATCCTTATTTGGATAGCTCGACCACTCTTTTTCGATATCATGACTCCGATTCCCTGAATGCATCGAGTTAACTCTTTAACTCGATAACTCGAGTAACTCTTTACTCAAGTAGTATGGCCATGCATTTTTCCAGAATCCGACTACTCGAGAGTGTCGGGACCCGGATTTTAAAATCCGGACCCTTTGTGTATTCAGCACTAGTCCAGGATCACGCTAGTGCACACAGTCTCAACATTGGTACATATCACAGTCATAACCAATGAATAATGAAGTACTTTAATTAAATACTCAACTAGTTGGTAGACCTTATGGTCAAGTTACAAAGATACGCCTCGCAGGGCAAAAACTTATTAAAATATTCAAAAGCAGCGGAAATAAAATAAACTCGTGGCGCCAACCAATTTGCCACAGTAATCGACTGGCTCGCTCCCTAGTTCGTCGGCTCCTCCTGATACTCCTCCTCCTGAGCAGGGGTTGCTTCTTCTTCAGCTAAAGTTGTGTTGTTGTGGGGTGAGTACTTTGAGCACTCATGTAAGGACCCGAATTCACCAATTCGGACCCACTGTGTTTACCGCACTAGTCCCAGGATCAATCGCTAGTGCACATAGCTTAACATCGGTAAGCATCACATCATACACAACGATATCAATAATAAGACTTTATTTATTCAATATAACTAGTGTATGATCTTATGATCACTTACATTTATTCAGCCTCATGGGCAAGTCTAAAATAAAGTAAAACGAATGCAGCGGAAAGACAGTAGAAAACGTAGCGACTCATCAGTACACCACAGGCGACTGACAAGGCTTGGCCTAACGACTCGTATCCACCTGGTAATCCTCCTCCAAAGACGGTGATGACTCCTCCAATCGTGGTTTGTTTTTGTAGGCAAGGGTGAGTATACAACATACTCAACAAGTTGTGCCTGTAATGCAAGTCTACCATAGCTATATGCAAGGTTTATTCCAAAGGAATGGCTAAGTGGCTCTTAAGCAAGAAGGAAAGATTTAAGAAACATACATAACATAGATTGAAAGGCAAGAAACAAATAATAACAGTACTAGATTCCATTGTTTGTAAATCAACCCAAGTCTCATCCTAAATCAAATTCCATTATCCACATGGCATTCCGCCATCCCAACAGCTTGACAAGTTTTAATTAACTACCCTTGATTGTAATTCCTAGCATTGCTCAATACTGTGAGCACGGCTATCCTAATAGATTGTACACTCGCAGAGGTTATGCACTTTACCCACATGATACAACCATGCACCACACAGTGAACGATCGTAATAAAGCCTTTACAATGCATCATCTTAACCCAAGATTACCCGCTAAGGTTTCAACATTGGTGGACTGGTTACCACATCCAGGCCCCCTCTTGCGCCATGTGAGATACCCTAAGCGAGGATCGTTACCACTACCGTGTCTCACACCACCATGATAGTACTCAAGCTAAGACTTTGCAAATTAGTCACTAGGTCGTCCCATTCCGCATATGTGGTTGCAAGTTAGACTCAGTCAAAGGCTCGCAAGGTTAAGTCCTTAGGATTGATTAAAGCAAGTCTTACACATACCCTTTCTCGCCCATCGGCCCACCACGCACCCTTGCCCTTCCACTTGCTTCAATCTAAAGTGATTATCTCCTGTTGGTTACCAAGTACCACGTGCTCTTCACAAATCAACATCGCTATGCGTGACTCACGCCACAACAACTCAATCTCTTTGTGCGACCACACATGGCCCACAAATTATCATCATTGTTCCATATTCCATTAGTCAAGATTATTAAGCAATATTCCATGAGCATGTGATGACGTGGCATGGCTAAGCAATTCTATGTCGTTCTAACCATCCATGTTGATTTTCTATTTACCAACTATAATTAACCAACCTAGGGTGACAAGTGGATCATGGCATACAATTTAACAAGGTAGGTTGTAATTCAAAGGGTACAATAGCTAATCCCGGTTAAGTTGAAATCATTTATACACATGAAGTAACAAGTAATAAAGTAAATCAAAATAGCATGCAATCTAATCTATGGGTGCAACATGATCAAAGCACAACTTGCCTTGGTAAAGCTCCTGATCCTGGTCTGGAAATAATTCTTGAGATGTGAAATCCCCTTCTGAAGCCTCGCACAATTCAACGTCTACGCGAATCGAGAGAGAAAAGCAAATAAAAACCAAAACCAAAGAGCAAACAAATTCAAAAATTCAAATAAAAGCCACCATTAGAAAGATCTCAATTTTACAAATTTTTAGGAATTTGAATCACCTCAATCGGAGTTCGTATGCAAAAGTTATAAGGTTTTGAAATTTGGAAAATCCTGAAAATACCCTGAAAATAGAAATTCCGAATTTAGCGAATTATTTCTATATGGAAAAATCCGATTTTCCGACGTCAGCTAGCCACGCAATGCCAACGTGATGCCAACGCGGCGCCACCTCAGCAATGTGATCTACGTGGCGACACGTGTCAATGAAGTATTAATCCTACCTCAGTGTCGACGTGGACTAAATCGTGACGCTTCGTTGAGGATCCGACGGTTCCCAAAGCTCCCGAGCGATGATGGTCGTGCGGCGGCGTAATCCTCCCGGTGCTGAAGAAGAAGACCTTGGCGACGGCGTTCCGACGCTCCCCGGCGAAGAAGAGACAGCGGCTCGGATGCGGCGTGATTCGGCGAGTTCGGAGATGGCTTAAAATCGGCGGAAGAGATACCGACGGCGACGAAACCACGACGCAAACCTTCGGGGACTCCGGCGAGCTGGCGCGGCTGCTACGGCTATTCTCCAGCGATGGCGCGAGAGGGAAACAATGCGGCGAGATGAGGCGAGTCTTGGAGGGGGCTCGGGGATCACTATTTATACCCGGCGGGCGCGCTTAAACAAGGAAAGAGAAGGGCAGCGGCGGCGTCCGGGTCGGAGACGGCGACGAGGAGTCCAGGTTGGAGACGATGCACACGGATCGTTCGATTGTGATCCAACGCTTGGAGTTTTTAGGGTTTCCTTATTAGTCGCGTGTGATAAAGGCCGTTGGATCAAGATCCAACGGTCGGCAACGCTTCCCTTTTTAAACCGTTCGGCCAGCACAGTACCTAGGCCGGGCCCATTACTGTTCTTGCTATATTTATCTCGGATTTCCATTTAAAATAATTCCATAACTCGTTTTTAATTTAATTAAAGCAACAAAAACACTCCAAAAATTCCCATAAAATTATCAAAAATACTTTGAGCTATTCTGGACTTAAATAAAATATTTTCACAAAAACTTTATTTTGCAAATATCTTTTATAATTATTTCTTGACCAAAAGATAATGTATTAAATTCCAAAGAATTCAATTAAATCTCAGTAAATCCAAATAAATTCATAAAATTCACAAAATTCATATTTAGCAATAAAATAATATTAATTAATTTAAAAGCTGAAATTTTGGGATGTTACAAACCTCCCCCCCTTAACGGAATCAATTTCGAGATTCTGTGGTTGACTAGAGAATAGGTTTGGGAAATCGACTTCAGTCATCCTCACGCTCCCAAGTTGCTTCGTTTTCTAATGATTATTCCATTGACTCGCAAAAACGAGTGGACTTGTTCTCGTCCCACGCTCCATCACATCCAAAATCTTGATCGGATGTTCCTTATAGGTAAGATCTTTTCGCAACTCAATAGCCTCCAATGGCGTTTGCTCACCGGTACTCAAGACACTTCTTGAGTTGTGACACATGGAATACATCATGCACCCCGCCAATGACTCGCAATTCCAAGCGGTAGGCAACTTCTCCTAGACGGCTCAATATCTTAAACGGCCCTACATACCTAGGTGCAAGCTTCCCTTTGACATGAAACCTCTTAACACCCTTAAGGGGAGTAACCTTAAGGTATACATAATCATTGGGCTCAAAGCTCAAATCACGGCGGCGATTATCAGCATAGCTTTTCTGTCGTGACTGTGCTGTCTTCAATCTTTCCCTTATCATGGCTACTTGCTCTTCGGCCTCTCTGAGCAACTCAGGCCCAAACACAGAACGCTCCCCTGTTTCATTCCAGTTCAACGGGGTACGACAAGCACGACCATATAATGCTTCAAACGGTGACATTTGCAAACTGACTTGATAACTATTGTTATAGCTGAACTCTGCATATGGCAAACTTTTATCCCAAGATGTGCTATAAGATATCGCACAAGCTCTCAACATATCCTCCAAAATCTGATTGACTCTCTCCGTCGACCATCATGTTCATGGATGATAGGTGGTGCTAAAATTCAAACGAGTCCCCATTGCTTCATGTAGCTTGTCCCAAAATCTTGAGGTAAATTGGGTACCTCGATCCGATACAATTTTCTTGGGCACACCATGCAGACATACAATTCTGGATATGTACAATTCGCCGGTTTATCTCATCAATAAGTCGTTTTCAGGGATGAAATGGGCAACCTTGGTCAACCGATCAATGATGACCCATATCGAATCATGACCTCGCTGAGTTTTGGGCAATCCGGTGATGAAATCCATTCCAATCTCCTCCCACTTCCATTCCGGAATCTTCAATGGTTGCAATAGCCCAGCAGGCTTCTGATGCATCGCCTTCACCCTCTGGCACACATCACACAACGCTACATGCTCCGCGACTTCACGTTTCATGTTAGGCCACCAAAATCTTCCCTTGAGATCTTGATACATTTTGGCACTTCCTGGATGAATAGAATACTTAGAATCGTGTGCTTCTTCAAGTATCAACTGCTTAAGTTCCTTCTCATTTGGCACACAGATTCGTCCTTTTAACCACAAAGTTCCTTGCTCGTCTACCGAGAAATCTTCTGCCAATCCTTCCTCTTTCTTGGATTTGATTTTTCTGATCTTCTCATCTTCAACCTGCCTCTTCCTGATTTGATCTTCAAGAGTCGGTTTTACCTCCAAGGCAGCTACAAATCCTTGCGGCACAACCTCTAATCTCAACTTCCGGAATTCTTCGCATATCTTTGGTTGATCGCTGGCTACTACGGTAGTTATTCCGTGGCTTTTACGGCTTAAGGCATCAGCTACTACATTAGCTTTTCCAGGATGGTAATGGATTCCAATATTATAATCCTTTATTAATTCCAACCATCTCCTCTGCCTCATGTTAAGATCCGATTGAGTGAATATATACATCAAACTCTTATGGTCCGTATATATTTCACATCTATTTCCAATGAGATAATGACGCCATATCTTCAAAGCATGCACTACGGCTGCTAGCTCCAAGTCATGCGTTGGGTAATTCCCCTCATGCGGCCTCAACTGCCTAGATGCATATGCTATCACCTTGCCATTCTGCATTAACACACATCCAAGACCTTGCCGCGATGCGTCACAGTAAATATCAAAACTGCTCTGCACATCCGGCAATACTAACACAGGAGCAGATGTTAATCTTTTCTTTAGTTCCTGAAAACTATTCTCGCACTCGGGCGTCCATGCAAACTTCTTCTCCTTTTTCAACAATTGCGTGAGAGGTCTCGCAATCGTCGAAAATCCTTCAATGAATCGGCGGTAATATCCCGCCATTCCCAGGAAACTACGGATCTGTGTGACCATTTTCGGTTGCTCCCAATTCATTACAGCTTCTACTTTACTTGGATCCACGGTAATTCCTTTAGCAGTCATTACATGGCCTAGGAATTCCACCTTCTCCTTCCAAAAGTCACATTTGCTGAACTTAGCATATAATCACTGATCACGCAACTTCTCTAGCACTAATCTCAAATGCTCTGCATGTTCTTCTTCCGACTTGGAATACACAAGAATGTCATCAATAAAGACGACCACAAATTTATCCAAATATTCTATGAATACCTTATTCATGAGGTTCATGAAATAAGCTGTGGCATTGGTTAATCCAAATGACATGACTGTAAACTCATAATGTCCATAGCGTGTAGAGAACGCAGTCTTGGGTATATCTTCTTCTCGAATCTTCAACTGATGATATCCTGATCGGAGATCTATCTTGGAGAAAACTCCTGCACCTCTCAATTGATCGAACAAATCGTCAATCCGAGGCAAGGGGTACTTATTCTTGATCGTCACTTCATTAAGTGCACGATAATCTATGCACATCCTCATACTTCCATCCTTCTTTCTAACGAACAGCACTGGCGCTCCCCATGGGGAAGAACTTGGTCGAATGAAACCTTTCTCCAATAGTTCCTCAATTTGCTTCTTCATTTCAACCAGTTCATCGGTTGGCATCCGATACGGCCTCTTTGCTATTGGTGCGGTTCCCGGTACTAATTCAATAACAAACTCAATATCCCGCTCTGGCGGCATGCCTAGTAAATCTTCCGGAAAAACCTCTGGGAAGTTTCTAACCACTAACACATCTTCCAGATTAGCAACCTTCACACTATTGATTGCTAACTGCCCTTCACGAACTTTGGTTGCATGCACTTCCACTCTCTGGCCACTAGGGCTTTCTAGGGTTACCACCCTTTGACCACAATCCAAGATAGCTTTATGCTTGGTCAACCAATCCATTCCTAGGATAACATCCAAAGTTTGTGTTTCTAATAGGATAAGATTTGCTAAGAATTCTATCTCATTCATAAGCAACTTAACTCCCAAACACCCAAGGCTAGATCGAAGTTCCGATCCTGGGGCTTGGACTAAAAGCTCACATTTAAGATTCTTAACAGCAAATCCATTCTTCATGGCAAAATCCTGAGAAACAAATGAATGTGAAGCTCCAGAATCAAATAAAACTGTAGCTGGTACTGAGTTAACCAAAAACTTACCCAGTACGACGTCCGTTGCTTCCTGGGCTCCATCTGTAGTAATATGATTAATCCTTCCGCGCATCATCGTTTGAGGCGACGCTTCGATCACCGGTGCCCGATTCCTCCTCCACCGGAGCTTTGGCCGAGTAGTGCCTGTTGAAGCGGACCGTAATGTTTCCCTTTCGACACTTGCCGCGGCGTGCCCTGCTCGCTAAGAAAAACATCTTGGTGTTAATGTTGACTTCCCGAAGTCACATTGCTTACTGGTGCTGGTGTTTGGAAATTCTGATTAGTGGGACGAGATGATGAAGCTGTGTTCTTGTTGGTCCACTGAGGTTGAAGTCTGGCGAACTATTGCGGTGTCACCCTGAGCCTTAACCGACTAGGTTGTCCGGCCTGGCTAGCCATTCTGCGCTTGCGGTCCTCACCCAACTCCTTGCGCTTGTCTTCAAGGATCAAAGCCTTGTTGACTAACTCCTGGAAATCAGGGAAATTGTGGGTGATTAGCCCAACCTGTAATCCAGAGTTTAAACCTTTCAAGAAGCGAGACTGTCTGGCCTTATCAGTAGCAACATCCTCAGGTGCATAGCGTGCCAACTGGGTGAACTTATTTAGATATTCCGCCACTGACTGGCCTTCTTGCTTTAAAGCTCTAAACTCCTCCTTCTTAAGATCCATCATTCCTTCCGGCACATGGTACTAGCGGAAGGCAACGGAAAACTCTTCCCAAGTGACTTCCTGCGGGGCTTCATGTGCAGCGCAATAACTCTCCCACCATTCTGCGGCGGTCCCCTCCAGCTGGTGCGTAGCATACAGCACCTTCTCATTGCCCTCACACTGCGTGATGTGCAGCTTCCTCTCAATAGTCCTTAGCCAATCATCGCCTCCAAAGGTTGACATTGCCCGAGAACGCCTGAGGGCGAGTTCTCATGAAATCGACAACTTGGAGTAAGCACGCGTGGCCCATTGTTGCCTTGTCGCTGCTGCCGCCAATTTTGGCTCGCCATGTTCTCAGATCTGTTGCATCATCGTCGATCACCGAGTCTTGGCCGCGTAAAAGCTCCCAAGTTTTGCATATCTATCTTGGTGCGGTGGCGTATGCTCGTCATTGGGATTATCATTCGGCGAAGGCCACTTAGGATGCTCCATTGTTGCCGCGAGTATTCACCATCTGCTTAGGTTAGAGGGTAGAAGTAGCACGATGAGATATAAGAATCTCTAAAAGGGGAAGGATAAGTTTAACCCAAAATTAAGCAACTTTATTATTTTATTGCATAACTTGGTATGGTTGCTTACATAAGCCTAAAAGCTTTGCAACGCATACTGCACACTCAGCAAACAATAAAAATCCGAACTAAGCACTCAACCTTAACGTCTATTACAATTGGTAATGCTATCTTATGGACGCGACTCAACATTCGAGTCTCAACTTAATCCTATGACTCTCACCATCGGTCTCGACCGGTCCGCCTCGATCGGGTCGTAGCTCCATCTCCGCTCGCTCGATCCATATAATGCTTCCTCCAACTCACGGACCTTCCGAGAGATCGAGCTAGAACCTCCCGTAGTCGAAGTCTCTCCTTCGGCCTCCTCTCGGGCTCTTCGCAGCTCCAAAGCCATATCATCAAGGGCGCTCTTCCGAGCGATGACATATCGGGCTAGGTGTTTATCGTGGCATTCTCCTCTCTTATTGGCTCTCGATCATAGCGTTGTCCCGGCGCGGATGATGACGAAACACAAGGCCTTCCAACTCTTGGGGGTAGGTGCGAGCAAGTTGTCTCATCGCCAAACGTCTTGCCGCTGATCCCACCTCGGCGTAAATCTCCGACGATGATGCGGATGGTATGACCTCCTCTTGCCCTTGCTCGTGCGTAGATCATAATCTGAACCTCCAGCCCATGTCAAGTCCGCACGCATTATGGTCTCTCCTCGGTAGATCGCCTATCGAAACCTCCGAGCATCCTCATCATGCGCCAAAGCTCTGCTACGTAACCTCCTTCCTGCTCCCGTACTCTTGGATCATCCTCATCTATCCAAAGGGGAAATAGATAAGTCCACCATGATCTTGGAAAATCAAAAAATTCAGCAAAGGTGAGGAGCAGAGGATGAGAAGAGTTGAGAGTGTTGTCTTAGTCAATTTATGGTTTTCTTTTTAGAAGATTATTTGGACACTCTACCAAGCTAGGGCCAAGTCCTACAACAAGGTATGCTCGATACCACCTTCAGAAGGACCCGAATTGACCAATTCGACCCACTGTGTTTACCGTGACTAGTCCTGTGATCAATCGCTAGTGCACACAGCTTAACATCGGTAAGCATCACATCATACACAACGATATCAATAATAAGACTTTATTTATTCAATATAACTAGTGTATGATCTTATGATCACTTACATTTATTCAGCCTCATGGGCAAGTCTAAAATAAAGTAAAACGAATGCAATGAAAGACAAGAGAAAACGAGCGACTCATCAAGACACCACAAAGCATCGACAAGGCTTGGCCTAACGACTCAGATCCACCGTAATCCTCCTCCAAAGACGGTGATGACTCCTCCTTGTGGTTTGTTTTTGTAGGCAAGGGTGAGTATACAACATACTCAACAAGTTGTGCATGTAATGCAAGTCTACCATAGCTATATGCAAGGTTTATTCCAAAGGAATGGCTAAGTGGCTCTTAAGCAAGAAAGCAAAGATTTAAGAAACATACATAACATAGATTGAAAGGCAAGAAACAAATAATAACAGTACTAGATTCCATTGTTTGTAAATCAACCCAAGTCTCATCCTAAATCAAATTCCATTATCCACATGGCATTCCGCCATCCCAACAGCTTGACAAGTTTTAATTAACTACCCTTGATCAGTAATTTTAGCATTGCTCAATACCGTGAGCACGGCTATCCTAATAGATTGTACACTCTGCAGAGGTTATGCACTTTACCCACATGATACAACCATGCACACACAGTGAACGATCGTAACAAAGCCTTTACAATGCATCATCTTAACCCAGTACTACCCGCTAAGGTTTCAACACTGGTGGGACTGGTTACCACATCCAGGGCCCCCCTCTTGCGCCATGTGAGATACCCTAAGCGAGGACTGGTTACCACTACCCAGGTCTCACACCACCATGATAGTACTCAAGCTAAGACTTTGCAAATTAGTCAGCTAGGCTGTCCCATTCCAGACATGTGGTTGCAAGTTAGACTCAGGTCAAAGGCTCGCAAGGTTAAGTCCTTAGGATTGATTAAAGCAAGTCTTACACATACCCTTTCTCGCCCATCGGCCCACCCCGCACCCTTGCCCTTCCACTTGCTTCAATCTAAAGTGATTATCTCCTGCTGGTTACCAAGTACCACGTGCTCTTCACAAATCAACATCGTTGCGTGACTCCGCTGCCACAACAACTCAATCTCTTTGTGCGACCACACATGGCCCACAAATTATCATCATTGTTCCATATTCCATTAGTCAAGATTATTAAGCAATATTCCATGAGCATGTGATGACGTGGCATGGCTAAGCAATTCTATGTCGTTCTAACCATCCATGTTGATTTTCTATTTACCAACTATAATTAACCAACCTAGGGTGACAAGTGGATCATGGCATACAATTTAACAAGGTAGGTTGTAATTCAAAGGGTACAATAGCTAATCCCGAAGTTAAGTTGAAATCATTTATACACATGAAGTAACAAGTAATAAAGTAAATCAAAATAGCATGCAATCTAATCTATGGGTGCAACATGATCAAAGCACAACTTGCCTTGGTAAAGCTCCTGATCCTGGTCTGGAAATAATTCTTGAGATGTGAAATCCCCTTCTGAAGCCTCGCACAATTCAACGTCTACGCGAATCGAGAGAGAAAAGCAAATAAAAACCAAAACCAAAGAGCAAACAAATTCAAAAATTCAAATAAAAGCCACCATTAGAAAGATCTCAATTTTACAAATTTTTAGGAATTTGAATCACCTCAATCGGAGTTCAGATGCAAAAGTTATAAGGTTTTGAAATTTGGAAAATCTGAAAATACCCGAAAATAGAAATTCCGAATTTAGCGAATTATTTCTATATGGAAAAATCCGATTTTCCGACGTCAGCTAGCCACGCAATGCCAACGTGATGCCAACGCGGCGCCACCTCAGCAATGTGATCTACGTGGCGACACGTGTCAATGAAGTATTAATCCTACCTCAGGGTCGACGTGGACTAAATCGTGACGCTTCGTTGAGGATCCGACGGTTCCCAAAGCTCCCGAGCGATGATGGTCGTGCGGCGGCGTAATCCTCCCGGTGCTGAAGAAGAAGACCTTGGCGACGGCGTTCCGACGCTCCCCGGCGAAGAAGAGACAGCGGCTCGGATGCGGCGTGATTCGGCGAGTTCGGAGATGGCTTAAAATCGGCGGAAGAGATACCGACGGCGACGAAACCACGACGCAAACCTTCGGGGACTCCGGCGAGCAGGCGCGGCTGCTACGGCTATTCTCCAGCGATGGCGCGAGAGGGAAACAATGCGGCGAGATGAGGCGAAGTCTTGAGGGGCTCGGGATCACTATTTATACCCGGCGGGCGCGCTTAAACAAGGAAAGAGAAGGGCGGCGGCGGCGTCCGGATCGGAGACGGTGACGTATTTGTTTTACTGTCTTTTCAATTTATGTATTGTATGTGTTCTCAAATGCTGCTTGCTGCAAATAAACCACTTAGCCTTTCTTTGGAATAAGCCTTGCATATAGCTATGGTAGAAATACATTCTGTGCACAACCTGTTGAGTGCTTTTGTACTCACCCTTGCCTATCAACAACAAACAACAGTGGAGGAATCATCACCGTTACTGGAGGAAGACTTTCAGGTGGACTCGAGTCACTAGGCCAATCCTTGTCAGTCGCCTGTGGTGTGCTGATGGGACATCTACGTCTTTTTCTATTTTCCGCTGCATTTGTCTAAGTTTATTTTCATCTAGCCCATGTGGCAGAATAATGTCAGTGATCATAAGATCATGCACTAGTTATATTAAATAAATGAAGTCTTATTATTCTTATCGTTGTGTATGATGTGATGCTTACCAATGTTAAGCTGTGTGCACTAGCGTTGATCCTGGGACTAGTGCGGTAAAACACAGTGGATTCGAATTGATGAATTCGGGTCCTTACAGAGGTGGTATCAGAGCATACTGACTGTAGGTCTTAGCCCTAGTTAGCATGGTGGTATCTTAGGGAGTCCAAAACTATTTTCTAAAGAAAAACCTAAATGGGACTAAGACAACACTCTTGACTCTTCTTATTCTCTACTCCTCACCTTTGCTGAAATTTTTGTTCTTCTCGTGGCCGTTTGTGAGTGGTGGACTTATCTACTTCTCTTTGTATAGATGGGAAGGACGCAGTCGTACGGAGAGCGTGAGGGTGGTTATGCTGCAGAGCTATGGGGAGTACTTCATGTTTTGGGAGGTTTCACCAGGCCAATGTATCGAGGCCGGACTTGGATCGTCAACGGAGTCACAAGAGGAGTGGTGTGCAAACTTTTAATCTATGCCAGAGATGATGAGAAGGCAAGCCAACCTATCAGCATCACGGTGAGAAGGGCTACTTGGGAGATCGGTATTCAGGAGGCTTCGCGACTCGCCCTACGGAGGATTTGCTACGACAACTACCGCAAGCTGGACGACACTGTGTTTCGACTCCACCCCATAGTGCGAGATGCTTGGCGCCCATGCATCACTCAGAAGGAGGATGCTACTGCGGTGCACCTAGCACGATTTGCAGCCGCTCAAGAGGCTCATGTTAGAGACACTGACGCAGAATTAAGGATGGTTCATGAAGCGCTCAGAGTTGCAGAAGAGGAACTACACGAGACCCGGGTAGCTTACGAGGAGAAGGTCATGGAGCTCAAGGAGGCATTACAGGAGGGAGGCTATGCTGCACCAACATCATCGGAAGAGGAAAAACCAAAGGAGGTCGAGTTCGAGCAGGAGAAGCAGAAGGTGCATTCAGCTGCAGGGCACCAGAACCGGTTTGCGCCAGCACCAGCCTACCCGCCAGTGTACCCACCGGGAAGTTCCTGTGGGGGATGGCTCAAGGAGTGAGCGTTAGAGTTAGCAGTTGAGACTCAAGTGTTGAGTCGCGTCAATAAAGTAGTCTTACCATTTGTAATAGACGTTAAGGTTGTGTGTATAGTTTGGATCTTAATGTTTGCTGAGTGTGCAGTATGTGTTGCAGAGCTTTTAGGCTTATGTAAGCAACCATACCAAGTTAATTAATAAAGATATTAAAGTTTGGGTTTAACCTATTCCCCTCTTTAGAAATTCTCGCATCTTATCTATGCTATTTCTACCTGGGAACATATCTGGTGCAACCAGACATTTGGTGCAACCTTAGTGCAACCCAACTAACAAAAATTTCAAAAAATTCTAAAAAAATTATGGATGTACATATTAGCTTACCCCATCTACATATAAAATTTCATGATCAAATTCATCCTGCTAGAAGTTACAAAAAACAAAATTGATCATGAACAGAACTGCTCTGCTCATGATCAAGTTTGTTTTTTATTACTCTTAGCACATGATGAATTTGATCATGAAATTTTATATGTAGATGGGGTAAGCCGAGATGTACATCCATGATTTTTTTCAGAATTTTTTGAAACTTTTGTTAGTTGGGTTGCACCAAGGTTGCACCAGCATGTCTGGTTGCACCTGATATTTTCCCATTTCTACCTTCCCTAACCCAAGAAGCAATCAAGCAGATGGTGAATACTCGTGGCAACAATGGAGCGTCAGGAAGTGGCATTCGCCGGAGTGACAGCTTCAATGAGGAAGTACCACCGCAGCCAGCACCGCCAGTGGACATGCAGAACTTGGGAGCTTTCTTAGCAGCGCAAACTCAGCTTATGCAAACCATGATGCAGCAAATGCAGGGTATGGCTAGTCAAGCTGCAGGCAACATCAATGTGCAACAAGGCAATAATGGGCCGCGTTCCCACTCCAGGCTATCAGATTTTATGAGAACCCATCCTCCAACATTCTCGGGAAATGGTAACCCTTTGGAGGCTGATGATTGGTTGAGGACCATTGAGAGAAAGTTACACATCACGCAGTGTGAGGGCAATGAGAAGGTGTTGTATGCTTCGCATCAACTAGAAGGAGCTGCCGCAAAATGGTGGGAGAACTACTGTGCAGCACATGAAGCCCCACAGGAGATTACCTGGGCAGAGTTCTCAGCTGCTTTCTACCAATACCATGTGCCCGAAGGAATGATGAATCTTAAGAAGGAGGAGTTCGTGGCCAAGCAAGGAGGCGGTCGCTGGTCGAGTACTGAACAAGTTTACTCAGTTGGCACGCTATGCACCTGAGAATGTGGCTACAGATAAGGCCAGGCAATCCCGTTTCTTGAAAGGGCTGAACTCTGGATTGCAGGTGGGACTGATCACCCACAACTTCCCTGATTTTCAAGAGTTGGTCAATAAGGCTTTGATTCTTGAGGACAAGCGCAAGGAATTGGGGGAAGATCATAAGCGCAGGATGGCTGTCGTGCCCCGAATTCACGGATTCGGACACTCTGTGCATTCTGTACTAGTCAAGGATCACACTAGTACACACAGGATAAACAGGTTGAAGTACCACAATCATACACAGCGGAAATAAATAATAAAGTACTTCAAGCATAATATAATCGAGTTACATGACCTTATGGTCACCTTACAATTATTCGCCATGCAGGGCGATAAATAATAGAGTAGCACAAGTTTATCAGCGGAAGCAAAAGTAAAACGATGAACCCTCTCACCACAAGCTATCGAAAGCGGCTCAACCCTTAATCCTCTCGCCTTCGATTTAACTCTTCATTCCAAGCCGCACGGCTTCTTCTTCTGAGGTTTTTGTCGATGCAAGGGTGAGTATACAACATACTCAACAAGTCATGCACAATGCAGTTCTATTACTACATGCATGGCTTATTCCAAGAGAAAGGCTTAATCGGTTATTTTGCATAAAGCAAAGATTTCTTTTAAACAGTATTCCTATTAGATTAAAAGCAAGAAAATCAATATTAATAATAATTAATTTCACAATTCTTTCCCAAGAGATTGGCACACATTTCTAGTTTCATTCATCATTCTTTTGGCACACTGACTACCCTTTCCACATTTTATTTTGAAAATCTAACCCTTGATCAGAATCACCGAGCAATGTCCAATACATGCGGACACGGCTATTCAATAGATTCACACACACGCCTGCAGAGGTCAGACACTTTACCCACAGGATACATCGCCACCACACATGCGATTGATTGCAACAAAGTCTTTCAGAGACTAACATTTAACCGTTGAACCCTCCGACATTTCCTTCAAACACTTCCCTCACTCAGAGTCAAGTTTAGATGTAACAAGTACTGCTGAATGGGTACCAAGCCGCAAAGACAGTACGCTTCCTCTACAGCTTGCTTTGGTGTGCACTGTCACCCCGAGGTTTCAAAGGAAAGAGGTTAGAAACCCACTAACTAGGTCCGCCCCATTCCGACAAGTGGTTGTACACGTAACTCGCTCAAAGGCTCGCAAGGTTAAGTCCTTAATTGTCCCTGCAAGACTTCCGATTATACAACTCGCACACAGCCTTCACAATCTTCCATACAACCTGCCACACAGCCCACTGCACGAAGCCTTCTTGCCACTCGCCTTGGTCCAAATCATTTCCCACCCAGTTTTGCATTATTGCAACACATGCCAATGCCCACTTCGTTGCGCGAGTAGAACCACACAGGTCGCTACCCTCAACTTCATTTCATGACATCATCGCATTTTTCCAAAATGCGTTCCATAGTTGTTTAGTCAGTATTAATGTACTATTTAAAAGACATTCAACAAGATACAAGGTGCTAGCGACTAATCACGGCCTAGCCTCCGTGTTGGCAATTATGTAGCATCCAACATAATGTAGCATTCTAGGGTGACAAGGTGTTCAGGCATACAATAGTGTTAGCAAGGTGGCATAAGCAAGATAGGTTTTTAACTACATTTCCCACATGAGCAATATTATTTTAATTAACATAGCATGCAATAATTGAATCAAAATATATTTGAAAATCTAGGGGCAACATGGTCAAAGCATGACTTGCCTTCAAAAAGCTGTTGGTTCTGGTCAAAGCTTTGTGACGGGTCTTCAAATTCTCCTTTGGCGACTTCCGGCAACTCGGAGTCTAATCGGTACAAGCAAGCACACAATAAATATGCAATACAGACAGTAATATTAACACTAAAAATAAAATAAAAATCACCATTAAATAGTTTACATTTTTATCAATTTTTGGGCACTGGAATCACCCAAATCCGAGTTAAAATGCAAAAGTTATAGCATTTTCAAGTTTTCTGAAATTCAAATAAATAATAATCAAATTACCCATTTTATTTTCATATTGAAAATCCGGATTAATTTCCACCGGCGACACGTGTCAGCACCAGGGACCTCCACGCCGCCTCGGTCACTAACAGTGGGTTTCGGTGACGTCATGCCGACGCCAAGAACTCGGAGGTCACTCACGACGATGGGCGGTGAATGTTGCTTGGCCCCACACGCCGCCGCTTACACGCGGCGCGCATCAGAGACTCGTTGATTGACATCCAATCGCTACGCTATCGCCACGGTTCACTATTCACCGCGACCGACGTGGATGCACCAATAAGGGTCGGATGGCGATCCAACGGCGATGGGTACCCACACGGCCATTATTCCCAAGCCTCACGGACGCACGCCACCGTCGGATGGAGATCCTACGGTTGCGGTTACTCCTGACAGCCATCGCACATCGCACCTACGGACTAACGAGGGCCTTACGATCACAATCCAACGGACAAGATCTAATCCTACCGCTTCAAATTTTGAATCAAATAGGCGACATGCGGGTCTTCACCTCGAGCGCCCGATGAAGATCCGACGACCATCGGACTCGCGAGGCATCGAGGAAGGAGGGCGGAGTTGGTCACGGACTTGAAGAAGATGCAAGGGCGACGACGCTTCCGAGCCGCCTCCGGGCGGAAGAGGTAGCCGGTTGGGCGGCAGGTCACGACAAACTCGCGGGGTCTCAAAGCGGCGGAAAGTGGCGAGCACGGCTAAACACGGCGAAACCGTGGCGGAGGAGAGTGTGAACTACGGCGAGCAAGAGGGAGAGCTACGGAGGACGGTAGTGCTCGAGAGAAGTGGCAAATGAAGCGGAATGGAGTCGCGCACACGACGGTATTTTTCTGCCGCAAGCCTCTAACTCACGCAAAATCTCTAAAATATCCACGACGCCAACGGCGGCGGCGGCGGCACAAGGTTCTCCCGACATCAGATCGTCAAGATCGCACCGTCCGATCGCGATCTGACGGTAACGATTGATTCGGCGAAACGGTATTGAGCGCAACCGTCCGATCATGATCTGACGGTGGAGAGTGGGTGGCGATTAGGGTTTCAATACAAGATGTTGTTGGGCTTACCGACATCAGAGTCAAGTAATTACTCGGCTTTTCTCAATAAAAATAAATCCAATAATTCAAAGTAATTAGTTAAGGCACTAAAAATACCCGAAAAATTCTAGAAAAATTCTAGAAAATATTTCAGAGCATTCTGAGTCTAAATAAAATATTTTCATTTATTTTTGATAATTACTTTTTCTGATATTAATTAACCAAGAGAAAGATAGTTTAAATAAATGTTTATTAAATCCAATAAATCCCAAAAATTCAGATAAATCCTATTAAATGAAATTAAATGCAAATAAGGGTTGATTAATTCATAAAAACTTTAAAAACTCCAAAAATTAAATTCGGGCAAATTTCGGGACGTTACAAACCTACCCCCCTTAACAGAATCTCGTCCCCGAGATTCGAGGTTTAACTAGAGAATAGGTTCGGGAATTCCTTTCTCAGATCCTCCTCTCGCTCCTGTGTGGCCTCACTTTCCGTGTGATTGCTCCATCGAACTCGCAGTAAACGAGTCGCCTTGCTCCGGTTCTCCGATCCATCAGATCCGTAATCTTTATCGGTTGCTCTTTGTAAGTCAAGTCTTCCCGTAGTTCAACTTCTCCCAGAGATGCTTGCTCCTCGGGCACTCAGAGACACTTCTTGAGTTGCGATACATGAAAGACATTGTGTACGCCTGCTAACGACGGTGGTAATTCCAGTTGATAGGCGACTTCGCCCTTACGGCTTATGATTTTGAACGGCCCCACATACCTTGGCGCAAGTTTTCCCTTTTTGTGGAACCTCTGGACTCCCTTGAGAGGCGTAACTTGGAGATACACATAATTTTCAAGTTCAAAGCTCAAATCTCTGCGGCGGTTGTCTGCGTAGCTCTTCTGTCTTGACTGCGCAATTTTTAACCTTTCTCTGATCAGTGCTATTTGCTCTTCGGCTTCTTGAAGTATGTCCGGTCCAAGACACGACGCTCACCGCCTCGCTCCAATTTAATCTGGCCCTGTGGTCGACCATACAATGCTTCAAAGGGTGACATCTGAAGACTTGTCTGATAGCTGTTGTTGTAACTAAACTCCGCATAAGGCAAACATTTATCCCAAGTTGATGTATATGCTAACGCACAAGCTCTTAACAAATCTTCTAATATCTGGTTGACTATCTCAGTCTGTCCATCCGTCTGCGGGTGATAAGCTGTACTGAAGTTCAAACGGGTGCCCATTGCTGTATGCAATTTATCCCAAAATCTTGAAGTAAATTGGGTACCTCTGTTCGATACTATCTTCTTTGGTACCCCATGCAAACAAACAATTCTTGCCATGTATAACTCTGTCAACTTATCTCCTGAATAGGTTGTCTTCACCGGTATGAAATGCGCGACCTTGGTTAAGCGATCTACTATGACTCATATGGAGTCGTAACCTCCTTGCGTCCTTGACAATCCGGTGATGAAATCCATTCCGATTTCTTCCCATTTCCACTCTGGTATTTTCAACGGCTGCAGCAGTCCCGCTGGTCTCTGATGCATAGCCTTGACTCGCTGGCATACATCACATAGTGCTACGTGTTCAGCAACCTCTCTCTTCATATTCGGCCACCAGAATCTCTCTTTTAAGTCTTGGTACATCTTTGCACTTCCTGGGTGAATCGAATACTTGGAGTCGTGAGCTTCCTCCAATATTAACTGCTTTAACTCCTTTTTGTTAGGCACACAAATACGTTCCTTCATCCATAGTGTGCCCCGATCATCCAAATTTTAAACTCTTTCGCTTGTCCTTCCTTCATTTTGGCCTTGATTCGCTTGATCTTCTCATCATTCTCCTGACCTTCTCTAATCTGGTCTTCCAAGATAGGCTTTACTTCTAGGGCAGCAACGAATCCTTCCGGAACAACTTCCAATTTCAATCTCTGAAGGTCCTTGCACAATTCTTTCTGACTCACTCCTTCTATTATATTCGGATTATGACCTTTCCGACTCAGGGCATCAGCCACTACATTGGCCTTGCCGGGATGATAATGGATACCCATGTTGTAATCCTTGATCAGCTCTAACCATCTTCTCTGTCTCATGTTCAGGTCAGATTGGGTGAAGATGTATTTAAGGCTTTTATGGTCTGTATACACCTCACATCTATTGCCAATAAGATAGTGACGCCATATCTTCAGTGCGTACACTACGGCTGCTAACTCTAGATCGTGCGTTGGGTAATTCCCTTCATGTGGCCTTAATTGCCTTGATGCATAGGCTACGGCCTTTCCATTCTGCATTAACACACATCCAAGCCCTTGGCGTGATGCATCGCAATAGATATCAAAACTCTGATGCACATCTGGTTACACTAACACTGGTGCTGATGTCAGTCTTTTCTTCAATACTTGGAAACTTTCCTCACAATCCGGTGTCCAAACAAACTTCTTTTCTTTCTTTAACAATTGCGTAATTGGCCTAGCGATTGTCGAAAATCCTTCTATAAATCGGCGGTAATAACCAGCCATCCCAAGAAAACTCCGAACCTGCGAAACTGTCTTTGGCGACTCCCAATGCAATACTGTCTCGACCTTGCTTGGGTCATCATGATTCTTCGGCAAATATGACATGCCCTAAGAAATCAACCTTACTCTTCCGTAAATCGTGACTTATCAATTTTCGATACAAGCTGTTGCTCTCTTAGTTTCTTCAGCACTAATCTCAAATGTTGTGCGTGCTCTTCGTCCGTCCTTGAATAAACTAGAATATCATCTATGAATACGACCACAAATTTATCTAAGTATTCCATAAACACTTTGTTCATTAGGTTCATAAAGTATGCTGGCACATTTGTCAATCCGAATGACATAACGGTGAACTCGTAGTGTCCATATCTTGAAGAAAATGCAGTCTTGGGTATGTCCTGTCTTGATTTTCAACTGGTGGTATCCTGATCTTAGGTCAATCTTGGAGAATACTCCTGCTCCTCTTAATTGATCGAAAAGATCATCTATCCGGGATAATGGGTATTTATTCTTTATCGTCACTTCGTTAAGTGCACGATAATCTATACACATCCGAAAACTCCCATCTTTCTTCTTGACGAACAGAACCGGTGCTCCCCAAGGTGACGAGCTTAGTCTAATAAATCCTTTTTCCAATAACTCTTCAATTTGCTTTTTCATTTCTACCAATTCTCCGGTGGACATCCGATATGGTCTCTTGGCTATGGGTGCGGTCCCTGGCACTAAGTCAATTACGAACTCTATGTCTCTGTCTGGTGGCATTCCTGGTAGTTCCTCGGAAAAAACATCTGGGTATTCGCTAACCACTGGTACATCTTTTATACTGACAGCTTCCAATTTGTTCACTAACATCTGCCCTTCTCGAACTGCCTTTGCTTGAAATTCCACTTTTCTACCCTCAGGGCTCTCGATAGACACAACTCTCCGTCCGCAGTCTAATACAACCTTATGTTTGGTCAACCAATCCATTCCCAGGATAACATCCAGGGTCTGGGTATCTAATATAACAAGGTTCGCTAGGAACTCTACTCCTTTTATTATTAACTTAACTCCAGAACATTCGACCTTAGAACGGAGTTCTGATCTAGGGGATTGGACTAGAAGTGTACTTTTAAGGTTAACAATATCCAGATCATTTGTAACGGCAAAATCTCGAGAAACGAACGAATGTGAAGCTCCTGAATCAAATAATACTGTAGCTGGCACTGAGTTGACTAGGAACTTACCGAGCACGACGTCCGTGGCATTCTAGACTTCGTCTGCTGCAATGTGATTGATTCTGCCTCGAGAGAATGCTTGCGGTGTAGTCCCAGCTGGTGCAGGTCCTCGGCTTCCTCCTTGGATAGGGGTCTTGGCAGGTGTGTTCCCTAAGTTGAAGCGCACTGGGGTCACTCCTCCTTTCTTGGGGCACATATTGGCGAAATGCCCGGTTTCATTGCAGTTGTAGTAGCGCCTTCTTGCCATCTGCTGATTTCCTCCGCTCGGGTTAACAACCTTGACTGGGGTCTGTGGGGTCTGTCCTACCGGCCTCGGCATTGACGGTGGTGTCCTGACACTGTTTCCTGGCTGGACTCTGGTGAACTGTTGGGGTATCATTCTTGTTTTCTGATGACCTTGACATCCTCCTTGTAGAGCCATGCGGCGTTTACGGTTATCATCCAGCTCCTTGCGCTTATCTTCCAGTATGAGCGCCTTGTTTACCAGTTCTTGAAAATCCGGGAAGGTGTGGGTGATCAGTCCCACCTGCAGACCAGTGTTGAGTCCCTTCATAAAGCGAGACTGCCTTGCCTTGTCTCAAGGTTACGTCATCCGGAGCGAGCGCATAGCCGAGTGAATTTATTCAGTAATCGCCACCGATCGCCCCCTTCAGCTGGCTCTGAATTCTTCCCTTTTCAACTCCATGATACCCTCCGGCACATGGTATTGACGAAAAGCCATGGTGAATTCATCCCAAGTAATCTCCTGCGGGTTCTCCTGCGATGCGCAGTAGTTCTCCCACCATTCAGCGGCGGTTCCCTCAAGTTGGTGAGAGGCACAAAGTACCCTCTCGTTTCCTTCATACTGCGTGATGTGCAATTTCCTTTCGATGGTTCTTAACCAATCGTCTGCCTCTAACGGACTAGCATTGCCCGAGAAAGTGGGCGGTCGTGTCCTCATAAATTCAGATAATCTTGAGTACGGACGTGGCCCATTGTTCACAGCTTGATTGTTGGTGGTTGCTTGAGTGTTGATCTGTTGTACTGTGGCCATCATCGTCTGCATTAATTGAGTCTGTGCTGCGAGGAACGCTCCTAGATTCTGCATATCCACTGGCGGTGCTGCCTGCGGTGGTGGTGTACTGCTCTGGCTGCCTCCTGGGCGCGAACCACTACCTCCTGCTCCGTTGTTGCGAGTGTTCACCATCTGTTGATTCTTCGGGGTTTAGAGATAAGGGGGAAAAGAATAGGCAAGCATAGAACTTATACGGGGAAACAGGTGTAACTTAAGTAGAACCATTAAACATTAAAGCATTAATAGTAATAGGTATGGTTGCTTACATAGTCTAGGGACTATGCAACCACAACATCAATCACAACATCACATCAATAATTCATTACAACATCGCACACTAATGTTCGAAATAAAAGACGCGACTCAACACATCTGAGTCTCAACGCAAAAGCTGGTTACTGCAACTCTGACAAATCATCACTCATCGAGCCAACCTGGCTCTGGCTCGCCGATCACGTAAACCGGTGGGTGAGCTGGCATCGGGGCAAACTGGTCCCCATGCCCTCCCACGGGTGCAGCAGGGGGCTCCACAGGCTGCGGGCCCTCAGGTGCTAGCGCTGGCTCCTCCGGCTCCTCCTCGTTGTCGTCAAGCTCCATGACGGCATCAGGCTCCCCGTGGCCGTAAAGAGCCTCCTCCAACTCAGCGATCCTCTGACTGCGTGCATCCGGGTCTCTCGTAAAGCCACCTCGGTCTCCTCCAAGGTGCGGTAGACGGCCTGCAGCTCTGTAGTCGTGGCGTCCATGACCTCCTCCTGTGCAGCGGCGAACCTGCCCAGGTGCACGACGGCGGCGTCGTCCTCTAACTCCAAGCGAGCCTGCAAGGGTCCACCCGCGTGCGGGTGCACACGGAAGGCGGTATCCCACAGCTCGTAGCCGTGGTCCCTGCTGATCCGTGCGCAGCGCAACCCGGGCACACTCCTATATGCCCGCCTCGTAACTGGCTCGCTTCACCGCGAGGCGAAGCGGACGACTGGCATGCGCGTGCTCCCGCGCGTACAGGGTGAGGGTGGTCTCCCATCCTCGGCTGACCCCGTTGACTATCCAAGTGCGGGACCGGTAGAGGGGACGGTCGAAGCCTCCCAACACCTGGAGCATCCTCCAGAGCTCAGTAGCATAGCCTCCGTGACGCTCTCCAAAAGAGTGAACCATCCGCGTCTGCCAAAGCAACACGTCAGTACCAAAATTTTGAAACAACACAAAAGTAGTAGCAAAATACAGCAGACGTATGAAGTAAGGAAGAAGGGATAAGTCAAGATTTCATTGATCATTCTTGCCAAATTTTTAGTCTTTAGACTTTTGTCCTTTCTAAAACGGCCAGTCTAAACTAGGGTTAAGTCCTACAGTCAGTATGGCTCTGATACCATCCCTGTCGTGCCCCGAATTCACGGATTCAATACTCGGTATTCAGACTAGTCCAGATCACGCTAGTACACACAGATAAACAGTTGAAGTACCACAATCATACAATGAAATAAATAATAAAGTACTTCAAGCATAATATAATCGAGTTACATGACCTTATGGTCACCTTACAATAATTCGCCACGCAGGGCGATAAATAATAGAGTAGCACAAGTTTATCAGCGGAAGCAAAAGTAAAACGATGAACCCCTCTTAGCCACAAGCTACTGAGTGCGGCTCAACCCCTTAATCCTCCGCCGGCGATGACGAACTCTTCATTCCAAGCAAGACGCTTCTTCTTCTTCTCGAGGTTTTGTTCGATGCAAGGGTGAGTATACAACATACTCAACAAGTCATGCACAATGCAGTTCTATTACTACATGCATGGCTTATTCCAAGAGAAAGGCTTAATCGGTTATTTTGCATAAAGCAACATTTCTTTTAGACAGGTATTCCTATTAGATTAAAAGCAGTAAAATCAATATTAATAATAATTAATTTCACAATTCTTTCCCAAGAGATTGGCACACAGCCCTAGTTTCATTCATCATTCTTTTGGCACACAGCCACCCTTTCCACATTTTATTTTGAAAATCTAACCCTTGACAGTAATCACCGAGCAATGTCCAATACCACGGACACGGCTATTCGAATAGATTCACACACACGCTCTGCAGAGGCTGTACACTTTACCCACAGGATACAGTCGCCACCACACAAAGCGATTGATTGCAACAAAGTCTTCAGAGACTAACATTTAACCGTTGAACCCTCCGACATTTCCTTCAAACACTTCCCTCACTCAGAGTCAAGTTTAGACAGTAACAAGTACTGTTGAATGGGTACCAAGCCGCAAAGACAGTACGCTTCCCCATAGCTTGCTTTGGTGTGCACTGTCACCCCGAGGTTTCAAAGGAAAGAGGTTAGAAACCTACTCAACTAGGTCCGTCCCATTCCGGACAAGTGGTTGTACACGGAACTCAGTTCAAAGGCTCGCAAGGTTAAGTCCTTAATTGTCCCAGGCAAGACTTCCGATTTATACAACTCGGCACACAGCCTTCACAATCTTCCATACAACCCGTTCCCACACAGGCCCACCTGGCACGAAGCCTTCTTGCCACTCGCCCCGGTCCAAATCATTTCTCACCCAGTTTTGCATTATTGCAACACATGCCAATGCCCACTTCGTTGTGCGAGTAGAACCACACAGGTCGCTACCCTCAACTTCATTTCATGACATCATCGCATTTTTCCAAAATGCGTTCCATAGTTGTTTAGTCAGTATTAATGTACTATTTAAAAGACATTCAGCGCATACAAGCAGGCTAAGCGACTAATCACGGTCTAGCCTCCCGTGTTGGCAATTATGTAGCATCCAACATAATGTAGCATTCTAAGGTGACAAGGTGTTCAGGGCATACAATAGTGTTAGCAAGGTGGCATAAGCAAGATAGGTTTTTAACTACATTTCCCACATGAGCAATATTATTTTAATTAACATAGCATGCAATAATTGAATCAAAATATATTTGAAAATCTAGGGGCAACATGGTCAAAGCATGACTTGCCTTCAAAAAGCTGTTGGTTCTGGTCGAAGCTTTGTGACGGGTCTTCAAATTCTCCTTCGGCGACTTCCGGCAACTCGGAGTCTAATCGGTACAAGCAAGCACACAATAAATATGCAATACAGATAGCAATATTAACACCAAAAATAAAATAAAAATCACCATTAAATAGTTTACATTTTTACAAATTTTTGGGCACTGGAATCACCCAAATCCGAGTTAAAATGCAAAAGTTATAGCATTTTCAAGTTTTCTGAAATTCAAATAAATAATAATTGAATTACCCATTTTATTTTCATACTGAAAATCCGGATTAATTTCCACCGGCGACACGTGTCAGCACCAGGGACCTCCACGTCGCCCTCGGTCACTGACAGGTGGGCCCTCGGGTGACGTCATGCTAACGTCAGCAAACTCGGAGGTCACTTTCGTGACCGGTGGGCGGTGAATGCTGTTTCGGCCCCACACGGCGGCCTTACGTGGCGCGCAGAGACGGTTGGATTGATATCCAACGGCTACGGTTACCACTACGGTTCACTATTCACCGCACCGACGTGGATGCACCAGCGTGGTCGGATGGCGATCCAACGACGATGGGTACCCACACGGTTTACTATTCCCAAGACGTGGACGCACGCCTACCGTCGGATGGAGATCCTACAGTTGCGGTTACTCCTACAGTTTACTGCACATCGCACCTACGTGGACTAATGAGGGCCTTACGATCACAATCCAACGGACAAGATCTAATCCTACCGCTTCAGCCTTGAATCAAATAGGCGACATGGGTTCACCTCGAGCGTCCGATGAAGATCGACGGCTGAAGCTTCGCGAGGCGCCGAGGAAGGAGGGCGAGCTGGTCACGGACTTGAAGAAGATGCGATGGCGACGACGCTTCCGAGCGTCTCCGGCCGGAAGAGGTAGCTGGTTAGGCGCGGCGTGTCACGCATTTAACTCGTCGGGGTCTCAAAGTGCGAAAGCGAGCGGCGAGCACGCTAAACACGAAGGAAACCGTGGCGGGGAGAGTGTGAACTACTGGCGAGCAAGAGGAGAGCTACGGAGGACGAAGGTTTCGAGAGAAGTGGCAAATGAAGCGGAATGGAGTCGCGCACACGACGGGGTATTTCTCCTGCTCAGGCGGCGGTGCACAGTGCTCCCTCCCGATACTGTACTGTTGCGTCGCACCGTCCGATCGCGATCTGACGGTGACGATTGATTCGGCGAAACGGTATCGACCGCAACCGTCCGATCGTGATCTGACGGTGGAGAGTGGGCGGCGATTAGGGTTTCGGCGTCAACACAGTGTTGGGCTCGGCCCGACACTATAGCTGGCGAATTACTCGGCTTTTCTGAATAAAAATAAATCCAATAATTCAAAATAATTAGTTAAGGCACTAAAAATACCCGAAAAATTCTAGAAAAATTCCAGAAAATATTTCAGAGCATTTTGAGCCTAAATAAAATATTTTCATTTATTTTTGATAATTACTTTTTTTGATATTAATTAACCAAGAGAAAGATAGTTTAAATAAATGTTTATTAAATCCAATAAATCCCAAAAATTCAGATAAATCCTATTAAATGAAATTAAATGCAAATAAGGGTTGATTAATTCATAAAAACTTTAAAAACTCCAAAAATTAAATTCGGGCAAATTTCGGGATGTTACAATGGCTAGTCAAGCGGGACGGCCTAATCAGCTCAGATTAAGGATGACACCACAACAGTTTGCCAGAATCCAACCCCAGTTGACCAACAAGACATCAACTCCATCATCTCGCCCTGCTAACCAGAATTTTCAAACACCAGCACCAGGAGGCAATGCACCAGCAGGAAGTCAGCAGTCTGTTGTCAAGAAATGCTTCTCTTGTAACGAGCCGGGACATTTCGCCAACAAGTGTCCAAAGAAGGGAAACGTTACTCCAGTCCGCTTCAATTTGGGCACTACTCCAGCTAAAGCTCCGGTGACAGGAGGAAATCGGGTGCTAGTGCAGTTAAGAGTGTCGCCTCAGACAGCAATGCATGGAAGAATCAATCACATCACTACAGATGAAGCCCAGGAAGCCGCAGATGTCGTACTGGGTAAGTTCTTGGTTAACTCAGTACCAACTACAGTTTTATTTGATTCTGGAGCTTCGCATTCGTTTGTTTCTGGGAGTTTTGCAATGAAAAATGGTTTTGCGGTTAAGAATCTTAAGTGTGTGCTTTTAGTCCAAGCCCTAGGATCAGAACTTCGGTCTAGCCTTGGGTGTTTGGGAGTAAAGTTACTTATGAATAGGATAGAGTTCCTAGCAAATCTTATCCTGTTAGATACCCAAACCTTGGATGTTATCCTAGGAATGGATTGATTGTCCAAGCATAAGGCTGTTCTGGATTGTGGCCAAAGGATGGTAACCCTAGAAGGCCCTAGTGGCAAGAAAGTGGAAGTGCATGCAACTGCAGTTCGTGATGGTCAGTTAATAGTCAGCAGTATGAAGGTGGCTAGCATAGAAGAAGTGCCAGTGGTTAGAGAATTCCCAGATGTATTCCTTGAGGATTTACCAGGCATGCCGCCAGATCGGGATATCGAGTTCGTCATTGAATTAGCACTTGGAACAGCACCAATAGCAAAGAGGCCGTATAGGATGCCGACCGATGAGCTAGTGGAAATGAAGAAGCAAATCGAAGAGTTGCTTGAGAAAGGTTTCATTCGACCAAGTTCTTCCCTATGGGGAGCGCCGGTTTTGTTCGTCAGAAAGAAAGATGGAAGTCTAAGGATGTGCATTGATTATCGTGCACTCAATGAAGTAACGATCAAGAATAAGTACCCCTTACCTAGAATTGATGATTTGTTTGATCAGCTAAGAGGAGCAGGAGTTTTCTCCAAGATAGATCTCTGATCCGGGTATCATCAGTTAAGGATTCGAGAGGAAGATATACCGAAGACTGCATTTTCTACCCGCTATGGACATTATGAGTTTACAGTCATGTCCTTTGGACTAACCAATGCCCCTGCATACTTCATGAATATGATGAATAAGGTATTCATGGAATATTTGGATAAGTTTGTGGTTGTCTTTATAGACGATATCCTTGTGTATTCTAAGTCAAAAGAAGAGCATGCGAAGCATTTAAGATTAGTTTTGGAGAAGTTGAGAGAACAGCAGTTGTATGCCAAGTTCAGTAAGTGTGATTTTTGGAAAGATAAGGTAGAATTCCTTGGTCATGTAATGACAGCTAAAGGAGTCACCGTGGATCCAAGTAAAGTGGAAGCTGTGTTACATTGGGAGCCGCCGAAGACAGTTACCCAGATCCGTAGTTTTCTGGGAATGGCAGGATATTACCGTCGATTCATAGAGGGGTTTTCAACGATTGCGAGACCTCTTACGCAATCGTTGAAGAAAGAGAAAAAGTTTGCATGGACGCCAGAGTGCGAAAAGAGTTTTCAGGAGCTAAAGAAACGGTTAACATCTGCACCGGTGTTAGTATTGCCAGATGCACAGAGCAGTTTTGATATTTATTGTGATGCCTCAAGGCAGGGTCTTGGTTGTGTATTAATGCAGAATGGCAAGGTAGTGGCCTACGCGTCAAGGCAGTTGAGGCCGCATGAAGGGAATTATCCGACGCATGATCTGGAATTAGCTGTCGTAGTGCACGCTTTAAAGATATGGCGTCATTATCTCATTGGAAATAGATGTGAGATATACATAGATCATAAGAGTTTGAAGTACATATTCACCCAGTCAGATCTTAATATGAGGCAGAGAAGATGGCTAGAATTGATTAAGGATTATAATGTTGGAATTCATTACCATCCTAGAAAGGCCAATGTGGTAGCCGACGCTCTAAGTCGCAAAAGCCACAATGTAAATATGATGATAGCAAGTGATCAGCCGCAGTTGTGTGAAGAGTTCCAGAGATTCAGATTAGAAGTTGTGCCGCAAGGATTTGTAGCTGCCATGGAAGTAAAGCCGACCCTAGAGGATCAAATCAGGGAGAGGCAGAGTAAGGATGAGAAGATTAGCAAGATCAAGTCCAAGAAAGAAGAGGGTTTGGCAGAGGATTTCTCAGTAGATGAGCAAGGAACCCTGTGGTTCAAAGGTCAGATTTGTGTGCCAAATGAGAAGGAGCTTAAGAGCTTGATTCTTGAGGAAGCACACGATTCTAAGTACTCTATTCATCCAGGAAGCACCAAGATGTATCAAGACCTTAAAAAGAAATTCTGGTGGCTGAATATGAAGCGTGAAGTGGTAGAGAATGTGGCATTATGTGATGTGTGCTAGAGGGTAAAGGCAATGCACCAAAAGCCCGCAGGACTTTTGCAGCCATTAAAGATTCCAGAATGGAAATGGGAGGAAATTGGAATGGATTTCATCACTGGGTTGCCCAAGACTCAGAGAGGTTATGATTCAATATGAGTCATCATTGACCGGTTAACTAAAGTTGCTCATTTCATCCCGGTAAAGATAACTTATTTAGGGGACCGATTGGCAGAATTATACATGGCAAGAATTGTATGTTTGCATGGTGTGCCTAAGAAAATTGTATCAGATCGAGGTACCCAATTTACCTCAAGATTCTGGGATAAACTGCATGAAGCAATGGGAACTCGTTTGAATTTCAGCACCGCTTATCATCCACAGACAGATAGTCAGACAGAGAGTTAATCAGATTTTAGAGGATATGTTGAGAGCCTGTGCGATATCATACAGTACCTCTTGGGATAGATGTTTACCATATGCAGAGTTCAGTTATAATAATAGTTACCAGGCTAGTTTGCAGATGTCACCATTTGAGGCCCTATATGGTCGTGCCTGTCGTACCCCATTGAATTGGAATGAAACGGGAGAGTGTTCCGTGTTTGGGCCTGAGATTCTCAGGGAGGTTGAAGAGCAAGTTGCTATGATCAGGGAAAGATTGAAAACAGTGCAGTCAAGGCAGAAGAGCTATGCTGACAATCGCCGTCGTGATCTAAGTTTTGAGCCCAATGATTTCGTGTACCTCAGAGTTACTCCCCTTAAAGGTGTAAAAAGATTTCATGTCAAAGGGAAGCTTGCACCCAGGTTCGTTGGGCCGTTCAAAATATTGAGCCGTCGAGGAGAGGTTGCGTATCAGTTGGAATTGCCTCAGTCATTAGCAGGAGTGCATGATGTGTTCCATGTGTCATAGCTCAAGAAATGTCTCAGAGTGCCAGCGGAGCAGACGCCGTTAGAAGCAATCGAGTTGCAAGAGGATCTGACTTACAAAGAACAGCCGATCAAGATTCTGGATGTAATGGAGCGCAAAACCAGAAACAAGTCTACTCACTTTTGTAGAGTTCAATGGAGTAACCACTCAGAAAATAAAGCAACCTGGGAGCGTGAGGAGGACCTGAAGGCAGAATTCCCGAACCTGTTCTCTAGTTAGCCCTGAATCTTGAGGTCGAGATTCTGTTAAGAGAGGGAGGTTTGTAACATCCCAAATTTTGGCCTTCTTATTTTAGCTAATAGTGTTTTATTGCCATTTGTGCTTTTTGTGAATTTTCTGGATTTATTTGAATTATTTTAAATTAAAGTATATTGCTTTTGCCAAAGATTAATTATAAATATATAAGTTTAGAATAAACTTTTGCCAAAAATATTTTATTCAAGTCCCGAATGTCTCAAGGTATTTTTGAGATTTTTTTGGGATTTTTCTTGATATTGTTACTGCCTTAAATAAATCAAATGATTTTTCTTAATTATTTTTAAAGCAAAAACCCTAAAAATTCCACATGAACAAGATCTGGTCGAGCCAAAGACTATGTGCACGCGTCTGCAGTGCGATTCGCCATTAATCGGCTGTTCTTCCAGAAATATCAATGCGCGCCATCGGATCGTGATCCAAAGGCCATTTTCAACCCACATCACTTACCAAAAACCCCAGCGTCCGGCGCCATTAGATTTGGATCGAACGGTCTTCATCAACCGTGTGCCGTGTAGCCCTAATGCATCTCGGCTGTTGGATTCAACGACCGGTTAGGAAAGTGCCCCGCCTGGAGTCTTTCTTGGCTGTCGGATCAAGATCGTGCGGCTGTCGATCTTCATGTCCGTGATGAACTCGGACGCCGCCGCCGCCATAGTCTCCGACTTCCGTGCCAACGCCGGGTATTTAAGGACCCCGAGACCCCTCCCGAGGTTCGCTAGAGCCTGCGCTGCCTTTTCCCTGCTGCGTTGTCGCCGGAGGAGCGCCGAAGGAGTCGCGAGAGCTCGTCGAAGTTCAAAGAGATTTGCGTCGCGTTTCCACCGTCGCCGGTGACTCTTCCGCCGTTCCGAGGGTAGACCCGAACCCGTCGCATTGAGACGCACCCGTTCCGCCACTTCTTCCTCGCCGGAGATCGTCGAAACGCCGTTGTTGTGGTCATCGTCTTCAACTCCGGTACACCAGCGCCGCCGTGCAGCCATCGCCGTGCCCGAGCAACGCCAGCCGTCGGATCTTCATCGGACCGCCAAGATCGCGCCACGACATCTCGGTGAGCAGTAAACGCCTCGGTCATTTGTCGCCGTTGGATCGGGAATGGGTGATCAGGATGAAGCCACGTCGTTAGGGCAACAGTAAACGTCTCGAGTATTCGTGCCCGTTCGATGGTGGATGAGCGCCTCAGATCGTGCCACGTCGCCGATTGAATAGTGAACCTCTCGGTTAAGTAGCCGCCGTCCGATCGTGGCCGCACGGTTTAGATTGCGCCACGTGTCAGCCGCATCAGTCCGGGCCAGGGCTGACGTCAGCTGACGCAATAAATCGGATTTTCCTTTTCAAAAATAATTCAGATATTATTGATTTTCCAATTTTAGGGATTTTTGGATTTTTGAATCTTCCGAGAGCTCGTTCTCCCTCATATGAACTCCGATTGAGGTGATTCAAATTTCTAAAAAATTTTAAAATTGAGATCTATCTAATGGTGGTTTTTGTTTGATTTTTAGAGTTCATTTTTCTCTCTGTTTTGGTGTTTATTTGCTATTTCTTTTCGATTCACGTAGACGTTGAGTTGTGTGACGCTTCGGAGGAGGAATTAGCAACTCAAGAGCAATCTTCAGATCAAGATCAGGAGCTTAACCAAGGCAAGTTGTGCTTTGATCATGTTGCACCCATGTTTGCAAAATTGCTATTTTGTTTTTACCTTATTGCATATTATTTCATGTGTATAAATGATTTCAACTTAGTTTGGGACTTAGATATCATACCCTTTGAATTATACCCTACCTTGTAAATTGTATGCCATGATTCACTTGTCACCTTAGGTTGGTTTACTATAGTTAGTTAAATATGAAACCAACTTGGGATGGTTAGAACAGAATATAATTGCATAGCCATGCCACGTCATCACATGTATATGAATCATTGATTATTAATCTTGACTAATGGAATATGGAACAATGATGTGAATTTGTGTGTCATGTGTGGTCACACAAAGAGATTGAGTTGTTGTGGCGAGGAGGTCACGCAACGATGTTGACTTGTGGATAGCACGTGGTGCTTGGTAATCAACCGGGGTTGGTAATCGCTTAGATTGAAGCAAGTGGCAAGGGCAAGTGTGCCTGGGTGGGCCTGATGGGCAGAGGGTATGTGCAAGTCTTACTTTGATCAATCCTAAGGACTTAACCTTGCGAGCCTTTGACCTGAGTCAATCATGCAACCATATGTCTGTTATGGGGCAGCCTAGCTGACTAATTTGCAAAGTCTTAGCTTGAGTACTATCGTGGTGGTGTGAGTCCGGGTGTACGGAGGAAACTCACATGGCACAAGAGGGGGGCCCTGTTGTGGTGGTGTAACCCATCAGTGTTGAAACCTCAGCGGGTAGTACTGGGTTAAGATGATGCATTGTAAAGGCTTTATTATGATCATTCGCCTTTGTGGTGCATGGTTGTATCGTGTGGGTAAAGTGCATAACCTCTGCAGAGTGTACAAACTATTCGGATAGCCGTGCTCACGGTATTGAGCAAAGCTCGGGAATTATAGTCAAGGGTTAGTTTAATTAATTGGACAACTGAACGGGATGGCGGGATGCCATGTGGATAATGGAACTTGACTTAGGATGGAAACTTGATTTACTTGAGAATCATTGAATCTATTTATTGCTATTATTTGTTTTACTGTCTTTTCAATTTATGTATTGTATGTGTTCTCAAATGCTGCTTGATGCAAATAAACCACTTAGCCTTTCTTTGGAATAAGCCTTGCATATAGCTATGGTAGAAATGCATTCTGTGCACAACTTGTTGAGTGCTTTTGTACTCACCCTTGCCTATCAACAACAAACAACAGTGGAGGAATCATCACCGTTACTGGAGGAAGACTTTCAGGTGGACTCAAGTCACTAGGCCAATCCTTGTCAGTCACCTGTGGTGTGCTGATGGGACATCTAAGTCTTTTGCTATTTTCCGTTGCATTTGTCTAAGTTTATTTTCAGTCTAGTCCATGTGGCAGAATAATGTAAGTGATCATAATATCATGCACTAGTTATATTAAATAAATGAAGTCTTATTATTCTTATCGTTGTGTATGATGTGATGCTTACCAATGTTGAGCTGTGTGCACTAGCGTTGATCCTGGGACTAGTGCGGTAAAACACAGTGGATTCGAATTGATGAATTCGGGTCCTTACATTGTTGTTCTCAAATTCTTTGGATAGTAGCTACACTTAAAGATTATGGGGTGAATTTGGATAGTGTTCCTCTTTGGTGTGATAACACTAGTGCAAGATGCATTGCTAAGAACCCTGTGCAACATTCTAGAACAAAACACATTGAGATCAGATTTCACTTTCTTAGAGATCATGTAGAAAAGGGAAATATTGTGCTTCATCATGTGGATACTGAACATCAATTGACAGATATTTTCACAAAACCTTTGTCTTCTTCTCGTTTTGCTTTTATTCGGGGAGAACTTGGGTTGGTTCATCCAATGGGATATTTTTGAGGGGGAGTTTTTGAAGTTTTTGTAATATTTTATAACATGCTTTTTATTTTGTGTGTTTCTTAAATGAAAAACAAAAAATGAAAAAAGGTACTGAGTATTGTATTTCATACACATATGTCATTTGAAGCCATGTTTATGTTTCAAGATTTTTGCAACTTCACGTTCATGCACATATGGTGCAGTTTATGACATGACTATTTAAATGAAATGACAACTTGAATTAAATCTTGTCATGGTTGAACTTTCTTGACTATCTTAATCCTGCTCAAAAAGTGCTAAATATGAAATTTATCAATGTTAAGTGCTAAAGCTCAAAGAGTGATTGTTGATAAATGCAAGATCAAAATTATGTACTGTCGCACTTCTTTTTTACGAGACTGCTTATCATTGCACTTTGATATGAACTTGGAAGAGGTTGTGTATGACCGAAACCATAAAACCTTAAGCTTGTGATTGCTTGGCATGGTTGAAAAGTAAGGCTAATGGTGCATGTAATTCCTTGCAATTGTTATTGTTGCAATCAATTAATTAATCAGTTTTTCAAGCACAAATAAAGTGCACAAAAATTCAATGTTTTCAGGTTTTAAGATTGTTGAGAAAGGGAGATCATGCCTTGCAAAAAAAAATGTTAATAGTACTTGATTTTTAGTTATGCTTACTCTACATTGTTTATGTGTAGATTTGAGGGTGCAAGTACTTTTAATAGCATGACTTGGTGATGAAATTGTTACATTTGTGCATGATTTATAATGCTCAGTACATAAAAAAAAGACAAACTAAAAATAAACAAAAAAGATTTTGTTCTCTCTTTTGTATTCTTGATGAATCCATTGTCGAAGGGGGAGAATTTTGGAGTCAATGGGGGAGAATTTTGGACACATATTGCACATTCACACACATTTTTCTTCTTTCATTTCTCTTCTTTTTAGGGGGAGATTATTTTTTTAGGGGGAGATTTTTCACTTTGCTTTTTGTTTTAAAACAAAAAATTTTAAACTTTTCTTGTGGGGTGAATGCCAATATTCAGTTCTCAATGGTGTTGCCAATGTTTTCATCAAGGGGAAGATTGTGAAATCATGTGCTGAAAAATTGACTGAGTAATGAAATTGGCATTGCAAAGTGGTTGTGATTATGGCATGTGTGGTGCTTGTGCATATGCTGTTTGAGATGTTGATTTGATATGCTGGTGATAGCATGATGACAGTTTTGCTTGATGCAACGCGCTCGTGTGAGTGGTTGCATGGATTGACTTTGAGTCAAGTCGTGGGTTTGTGCTCAGATTTGTTTGATATGTTGGTAATAGCATGATGATGGTTTTGCTTGATGCAACACACTCGTGTGAGTGGTTGCATGGATTAACCTTGAGTCAAGTCGCGGACTTGTGCTCGGATTCGTTTCTTGTTTATTCATGTGTAGGTGTTGCTCGAGGGTGAACATGGTCGATGACAGGACTGGAACTAGGTTCATGGAGGAACTGAGGTTCGGGACTAGATTCAGGGAGGAATCGAGGTCTTGGTGGTCAAGGATGTTATGCGGGACATTCGGGCTAGAGAACATGCACATGGAGGCTGGTTAGTCACGTATTTACAGCATGTGGGTTGTACATGCGTGCAAGAGTTGTTTTTGGCCATGTGGGGCCAGGTTGAGATGTATATGAACTCTTTCCATGTGGGAAGTGGAGTTGTATTCAATCTTGTTATGTTTGCTCTGTATAAATAGGGGGAGGTGTCTCCTGTTTATGCAGAGAGCCAGGTTTTTAGGGTTTGTACTCTTTTGTTTGAGTACTGTAACCAGATCAAAAATAAAAAATCTTTCTTGCACCTCCAGCGGCTGGCGATTTTTCGTTTTTCTCTTGGCTCCGGCATAGTTGATCGATCGCTAGAAGTTTTGTCTGTCGCAGCAGTCACAAAGTTCATCACGGAGTTCGGTTTCTTGCAAAGGTATCATCTTGCGAAGGTAATATCTCAAGATCTGTAGGTCCGATCGGATTGATTCTTGCTGGGTTAGATTCATAATTGAATCTAATTTCTAAAGTTAAAATTTCATATCAATCCAACGGTGGGATCGTCAGTTAATCTCAATTGAGTTTGGTCCATCATTGTTAGTCGCAAATTATTTTAGACAACTTGAGAAGGTCATAACTTTAGATTCGTAGATCCGATCGACTTGATTCTTTTTGTGTTAGTTGTGGAATTGAGTCTAGTTTCTATAGTTATAAGTTCATATCAATCCAATAGTTGGATCTCTAGGAATTTCTATTTTTATGAACTAGTCGTCAGTCTGCTCACCTGGTCGCCCGACTGCTCGCCTGATTGCCCAAGTACTCTACTGGTCGCCCAAGTGCCCAAACTAATCGCCCAAGTGCTCTACTGGTCCCTCAAGTGCTCTCTTTGTCGCCATGATCGCTATATTGATGCTTTGATCGTTTCTCTTGGTCTCCTGGGTGGTCTCTTGGTCTCCCAATTGCATAAACTGGTCTCTCATCTGTGTGAACTGGTCTCCAAGCAATTTGAGTTTAAATTGGAGTGTTTTAAAAATCATCAAAAATTGGATTTTAGCTTCTGCGCAATCATTCACCCCCTCTGATTGCTATATTAGTATATTTCGATCCTACACATGGTCATCTACATCATATGGAAGTATGGAACATTCGGAAGGAAGGAAACAGAAGAACCTTTCAAAACCAATCTAACAATGCCCAGTGCCCAGGAGGTGGCTGACAGAATAGTCGAAGATATTCGCAAGCGGAATCAAGCCTTGCTTCAAGCCTGATCTCCTAGAGACATCTCCTAGGGTTCTCTCATCCCGTCAGCCCCTCGTAGCGACCTTCTTTTGTTATCCTGGACGTTTGTAATTTTTTCCTTCAAAGTCACTCTCCGTTGGGCCTCGGTCCGACAGAGTTGTCGCCTGTGAAACTTCTCCTTTTTTTCCCTCTTAATTTATTGGCAGAGCTCGTGCTCTTATTTTAAAAAAATGAAATTTAGTGAAATTATGTTCACATAAAGAAATTATTCAAATTATATTTGCTCATTACGTGCTGACACGTGGATGTATGTGTTGGGAAATAAGGGTAGCAAGACGAAAGAATTTTTTAAAAATTTATCTACCTAAACTCAGAAAACTCACTGCATATAATCTAAAATTATATATTAGGATTTTCAATGTTACCACTAGATACGCAGGTGTGACTTCTCAACAGCGGAAAAAAAGTGTGTCGGATCATGTTAGTACGTCGAGATAGTAGCAGCCATGTCCTACAAGTGTCCATACGAATGAGAAGAAGACTCCACGCGTCAGTTTGCTAGTACCCCCATAGCATAGCCCTCTTGGTTCTCGCCAGAATTAGTCTCTTGACTTTAGTTATCTCACATAGCCTAGGTGCATCTTTTATTTATAACCAAGGATTCAGGATAAGATAAGCACGAAATGCTTCTGTTTCTTAACCAAATAGGGTTCAAGACAACATTTATTAATTCAAATCATTATCGAACTGGCTTCTTATTTAATTTATATTACATTAATTCAAATTATATAAGTCTGTTGATTCGGATTCAAATAATCCGAATCAAACAAGCACTTATTCACTATTTAATAATTCTAATATATTATTTAGCCATATAATAATATATGGAATTTATAAATAAAGCAGTAGATTCTCATTCTTGTATGTGACCCTCTAGACCCATTGTGATAATAGCAAATTATAAGCAGCTCCTAGCAGAATATTATGACTTCTCTAACCATATGGATAAAATTTATCCAACAAGCCATCAACAAATATATATTCAATTATTTTGTCACTTTAAAATATCAAGATTAAACCCAATGTGAGATTTGTGCCATCCTTGTGTTGTTTAATGTATTATTTCTTAAATCTCCAAAACTAGACTAAATAGATCAAGTGATTGACACCTCAAACTGCTTAGGTATGGCTATGCACATTCTTTAGTTTATCTTGTTTGAGTGGTCTTAAGATATCTTTGTCCTCGTATAATAAGAAGGATAAAATTCTATTTTAAAATATACACATCCCTCCACATGTCTCAATACATTCCCAAGTGTAACTATTATAATTATTCTATTACGGATAACAATTAGTAACATAAAAGAATGTGACTTTTGTGTTGGTGTCCATGTATATTTCATATCAGAGGATCAATTATAAACTTTATGTGGAACAAACCAATGACACACATGTGATGCTTAACGCAGTGTTTCATAATGGGTATATACAATAACATATTCACCAACATATTATCCATATAATTGTGTTTATATCACATATCCATGATCCGGAAAACACGATCGCCACTCAGTCATTTGCTTGTCTACGTAAATAAGAAATTGATGTTCCAATCAATTAAATGACAAGGGACAATTTATAATAATACCATAAATGTGTTACGAGTCTCACGATTAAATCACATACTTGATGATCTATAACATAATATTTGTTAAAGGAGCATGAAAACATAATTATTTATCAATCATCTCTATAATTAGCCACTATGACATATTTCTAACAATATGTTGCTGGTATATTGTGGGAAGTCCATTGTTTTTTTCCTCTCTTTTTTTCAATATATATTAATTTGTCTTCCCTAGAGGTTACTGGTTTGTCTATCCTATCCTACGCAGCATACCACATGGATCTATGCAATTCAATCATGGAATGCAGCATTTCCCTGCGAGCAAGAAGCATCTTGGAAGCTCCAGATGCAACTAGTTTAGCAATTTTTTACTCACCATATAGTTGCTAGTCCAACCTTAGTTTATTGGAAAAACAAATTCAAAGGGATAATAGAGCCAGCGAAATGTGGTTGGTAGATCATGACCAGATGCCCCGTGTAAATTGACTTGGAGCGTATATAAACTAGCTTGATCTCGAAACATAAGAGAGCATTTCCAATTGACCAAATACATGTCTCTTAAAAAAAATGACCAACGCATTTGCATTAGATCATATTTCTTTTTGAATCGAACGCATTACATAATATACCATATTACTATTGGTTATTATTTCCAGGCTAGCAACCACAAGTTTTGAAAGATGAAGTTTCTTAGAGGTAACTGATATTATTCTGTTCTGAACGATGGAGTATTGGTTTTTATTTTTTATTTATAATTACATGTATTCTTGTCTCCGAGTAAGAGGGACATTTGCCTAATTAAAAATGAGATACATATGCATTAAGCCAATAATTTAACCATGCCTCACAGAACCGTGTCAAAGATCCAAGGAGCTAGCATCGCAACATCATTGGCGTTTTCTGAGTTCGTTTAAATAATTTTTTTATTCCTCATATTATAGAAGAGCACATAGGTATGATGAATATTAATGCTCACTTGTACTTTAGCGCTGCACATATATATTATGATTCGGCTGGTCGCATGACCAAGAACGACAAAACGTGTTCAATAAAATTATCTTCAGCTCCAGTTCGACTACAGTCCAGTGTCGCGTAGTATTATTGTACTGGAGAATAAACGCTAATTTACCAGGAACCACCCAAGAACCGTGCTAAACAGGGCAACTACACAATCCCTCCGCCTGCCCTAGCTGGCATATAGTCCAGAGTTTACATGCTTCTCACTCAGAACTGTTCACCGAAATTTTCGGTACACTAGGATACCTAGCCCATGCTATACTATGCAATCGCGGTAGGACCTGCCACGGCAGGACAGTGCGGTAGGCTCCTGTCACGGTGGGTGTTGGCAGTCGGTAACAGCACTCTACCGCGGTTATATAACGTGGCAGGGGATAGGTATCCGTGCTAGATCTTTCGCGTTCAATGAGAGAACTATTTTTGTAATTTTTATCATATGAAAATCATATTTGCAAAGAATTAAGTTTACAGGGACATTTCGGTGGACGACTCTCTCTCACTAACTATAGCATAGCCTAGCAATATACACTTTGGACTATGTCTGATGACCACAGTTTGATCCCCAACAATTACAGGTTGTGAGATTTAAGATGACTGCACTACAATTGTTCGCACCTTAAAAAAGTTATCCGCTAGTTTTTTGAATTAAAAGGGAAAACATGATTTCTACATAAAACCAGTAGAGCATCTCTAGTGCTGCACCATGGATAGTTCTTATAAGAGAAAATTCACAATATACTATCGAATAACTACATGATTCACAATATGCTACTCATTATAAGGCGCATGTTAGTGAGACATCAGTTGTACATAGTGAACATTCAAAGTTATTCAGTAGTTTATAAAAAATTGCCCCTTACCCTAAGTATTTACATGGGAGATAGATGCCACGTCAACACAAATTATAGCTTCATGAAGCTATGGTAGCTATAACTAATTCATGTGGGTCAAGCTATCACTTCACATTACTGTGGATCCATTCTTGAAACTATTATGCATTAGAGTTGACATTTTTAAATTATGGAGCGACTATAGAACAGTGTAACGATATAGCAATATGTTTTATTAAGTTTCAGGAGGTTCTATTAAAATATTTGAAAAAGTTTTAGATTTAAATGAGTTTCATGTGTTTCTAGAAGTTTCTAGAAGATTCCGAGAATGTTTCAAGACCATGTTTTGACATGTTTCAGGTTTTTAAACTCAGGTTTCAACAAGTTTCGTCAAAGAGTTTTAAAAAGTTTTAGCAAGTTTCAACATGTTTCATGAAGTTTCAACTCCAAATATTTCAAAAAAAAATTAGCAAGTTCCATAAGGTTTCATCAAGTTTGAACCCAAAATTTTTTTAAAAATTCCATCAAGTTTCATGTGGGTCAAGCTTTCACTTCAGATTATTTTGAATCCATTCTAAAAAAAAATTGCATTGGGGGTGTTTTTGTCGATCGATAACTTCGCTTCGGCTTTTGCAAACCTTTCTCGAAACTACTATGCATTAGAGTGGACAGTTTTAAATTATAGCTTCAACTGGTGTAGCACATTCTCTCTTTTCTCTCTCATGAGCTAGTATACAGTGAAGATACTTTTAGAGTCTGTTTGATAGAGCTCCAGATTCCAGCTTCACCTGAGATCTAAAATTTATAGGCTAAAATAAAGTGAGTTAAGTTTATATTTTTAGTCTAAAATGTAAACAAGACGATCCATCTAAACACTCTTAATGTACTTACAACTCTAGTTTCATGAATCTAGTGAAGCTAAAATTTTCAGCTTCACCTCCCTGCCAAACAGACCCTTATAATGCCTTCAGTGGGGCTTGAATTCACTACATCCACCTTTAAACATCGGGTGTCTCCTTAGTTTACACATTTCACGTGTAACTTGCGATAAACAAATTGGGCCCACGAGCGTTTGGAAAAAGCGTGCGTAATTTGCGTAAATAGCATTGTAACATACTCCATCTGTATTTGAGAAGCTCCATCTTTTACGAGGATTTACTGATTAAACTCCTATTTTCCCCCTGCTCTAGCTCTTCGTATCCTAAAGAATTACGTCTTCTCCTGAATTTTTCACGAGATTTGACTTCATTATCTACACTACACTTTAAAATTCAGTGGATCAAGCAAGTTCCGCGCAACACTTGTCCAAACGAAAATCACTATTATAGTTCCTCGAGCCACCATCACATTCACATCACATCGATCCTTCACAGCTTCGGAAAATAAAATTCCTCATTTCTGCCTTTTCACAAGCAGTCCTGGCTACATATATAAACCTGGAACCGTGACTTCTTGGAACATACGTCGACTCTCGGGGCAGCCCCAAAGAATGGCCGGAAAGAAAATACTGCAAATTTTTTCATAGGTTCTGCAAATGTTTGTTTATTTATTTGTTTGTTTGTTTGTTTGTCGTGTGTGAAAGCTGAGACGCACAGAGACGAAGGGACACGATCGAACAGTGCGCGGAGTTCGCGGCGATGCCGGTGCTCCGGAGCTGGAGAGCCATGTAGCGAACAGGCAGCATTTCAGCTGCGAGATGCAATGTTTTCCTCTGATTCAGACGATGGAGGAAAGAGAGAGAGAGGAGAGAGGTGAGCCTGATCCGATATCCACTCCGTGGAACACGACCAAAATGCATGCGATGCGAGAGGCGCCGGTCATGCATCATCAACCAACCCTTCAACCGAACAGGGACTCACTTGGATCCGTCTGAGTTAGTGCCGGACTCTTCGTCCGGTAGGCTGCAAATTGAATTGTTTTTAACTCGATCAGGTTGCCAATCGAATTGATCTTTCATTGTTTATCGTTTCCGCACACTTAGGAAAATAAAAGGTCATGTTGCCAGCCGAAGGCTCGGTGAGGCACCCGCGTAAGCTGTGTATGGCGACTAAAATCTGCGGTTTAAAGGCCTGTTTTATTTTTGCTTTTGATTCTGAATTCTGATCGTAAAAACTAAGTAAAAAATAAATAGTTTGATTCTAAAAATTGATTATATGTTTCTGTGAATTTCAGTTTTTGAAAAATCAGATTTTCTACTATCACAATCTAAAATCATCCGTCAATTCCGTGTATTTGATTTTTGCGGCCTCTTGATTGGCCTTAAAAGACAAAGTAACACCACCCTTTCACAAAAACAGGAGAAAGAAAGATGATCAATCGAAGAAGGCCCAACCATGGCCTTCACAAAAGCCCAATGGCAGGTTCTGCACGAAGGAGCGTGTTTCAAGAGTCATCCAATCATTGGCAGTCGAGCGTATGCATCCCTTTCAGGAGTGTTTACATGTTACATTCAGATCGACGAAGCTACCCATTTTTGTACATGTAGCTCCGGAGCTTTTTAACATAGAAATGTGTATTATACTAGTAGTGTATAACGAGTAATAGAAATCAGATCTAAACATTGATTTGTTAAGACTAGCCTACTGCTCTGCTACCTATAGAAAATATAAATAAATTTTAGCTAATCTACCTAGAGGAAATATAAGTAAATTTCAGCTAATCTGATCTATTAGAACAAAAAAAAATGAATAGTTTATATTGAATTTAGTAACTGTAATCACTCTCCGTACCGCACGCGGGCGCACGTGTGCTTTCGCAGATGGGCAGCGGTGTCAGCCATGCCACCGTTCAGACCACAGTGCCCGCGCGCTGTGGCTGGCCGGCACCGGCGCAAAACGATCGACCTCCCATGTCGATCGTCGCTTCCTTCCTTTCGTGGCGTCTTCTTCCTCGATATGGAGGCCTGAAGCTGCAGTCAGCAGCAGAGCGCGGCCATAAAGACGGAAGGGGAAGGTAGATTTCGGCCGTGCATCCGCGCATTGAGAGTTCAGCTGCCCGGCCATCTGCCTCTGCCGCGAAAGCCTTTATTAAACTCACTGTTCCGTTGGTTACAAAAGCTAAGCCGGGCCACCCCCGACACGCGGGGAAGATGTATGCGGTCGCTCGCCCTTTGTTTGCGTCTTAAGCATGGGGTGGGTGAGTAGAGAGAGATTGTAGTGTAGGCAGGTGCTTTGTACGCCTGAGCAGAGTGACTTACATATGTCACACTCTCCATAACCATTTTTTAGGCAACAGTCCTTAGATCTAATCATAGTTGTAATGCACGGTACGAACACGTGATCAAGAATAAAGTAGATAAATCTTACAGAGAGAATCAAATAAGGACGGAGAAACAATTTCTTTCTATCGACAAAAACCTAGTGCTAAAAATAACCAAGCTTCTAATTCTTTCGTACTTGTTTTGCATGCTGATTTGAACTTGGGTTTTCCATGACCATAACTCATGACTTTAAACAGTGCTCCTTAGTTCTCTAAAAAAAGCAGTAGTCTTGATCCTATTAGAATTCATATAGGAAGCTTTGTTGCACACCTTTTCAAGTTCTAGCAGGTTTAGTCACCTCGTCCCATCAATATCCTAATACTAATTGAATTTGAAGATACATGCAACAGAGATTGTTATACGAATTGTAATTTGGATTAGGATTCTTACTTCTATTTGAACTATGATTTCTATTCTACTTTGGAGAACTAGAGGGACTATATAAAGCCATGAGGTGTGGCTAAAGATAATCCATGCTACAAATCAATTTATCCAAAATAAGATGTGCATGAGATAATTAAAGAATAGGTTATTATTTAACATTAGCTTCTATAGGCAAAGATCCGATGATTGAAAAGGTTCAATTAGATTGTGAGAGAGCAACAATCCCTTTTACTCTTTTGATATTTCTGAAAGTGCATCTAGGCACTTATGTTATTTTAGTGATTAATGACAAACGCATATAATGACAATCTATGTAATTGTGTAAATGCTTAACTTAGTGCTTAACAAATGACAAACCTCTAATATGATTATATTGCTATGAGACTAACATGTTCATTGCCAAGTTGAGTATTAGTCTCATCTATTTAGAGGAAAATCAAGTGAATGGTTAAGCAAAGATAAGGTATGCAATCTCGGTATCCCTTCCATATTTGTTATTGCATTCCTTTTGTGCAAATGCATAGTGAACTCCAAGTAGTATATTGATTGTATATATGCACATTGGTTCATGTCATATTTATTTGTGCATATATGTTCATTTGAGTTCATTATGTGCTTTGTTTTTGGTATGTATGTATTAACTAGAGTTAAACTTCATATTGCTATAGATTGACTTGGTGCATGCATGTTTTAGTTGTATATCTTCTCATGCAATTCTCTTAGTGAAGTTTAATCTAGTGTTGGATCACATATTTACTCTTATTCCAAATATTAGTCGCACATGTACAATTCGTGTATATTCTATCATGTGCTTCATTTAAGTAAAGAATGTGATCCTTGCCATGATTTAATTGTTTCATCATATCGGCAATTATCTCTCTAGTGCATATATATCAATTACATATTCATCATGATGTACTTAGTAGAGAATATCTCTTATGTTAAGTGTTTCCAGTTATATTATGCCTCTTTATATGAAACACTTGTGGTACTTAATTGCTCACAAATATCAATTTATTCACATCTACTGAGCTTTTGGGACTAATATCTTTCATGAGTGGTTTGGGAAGAATTAGGTCCCGTGTGTGTATGATGACCAAGGTATCGTGGAGGATGATCGTTAAGCGAGGTCAACAAGGCGGCGGTGTCACCAAGAGTTGAGGACTAAGTCAAGATCGACTTGGCGTGGAGATCGTCGGAGAGGATGATCAAGTCAAGGTTGATAGGACGAGAGTCTCATGAGGTGAATCGAGTCAAGTTGGACAAGGCGAAGATGTCATCAACTATAAGGTAAAGGTCTTCATGCACCGGCATTAAGAAAGAAGACGGCATGCGGATTGAATGTAAGACTTAGATTTCTCGTTTGAATTTGAGTCTAAGGATTGCCGTACTATTAAGAGGGATGCTCCATTGAATGACTTTTAGATGTGTCAAGTGCTCAAATGATCCATCCTTGTGAAACTTAGAGAAAGAGTGGTGTTGGTGGTACCGGAAAGTGAAAATTGTAGGTCACTCTTGGATTCTTGGTGAAATCTGGATTTATCCTTTGAGATTTGGGTAGTGAGACCTTGTTGGTTGTGTAGCCCTTGTTCTTAGCTTTCAATAGAGTCCAAAATCACTTAAATCGAGTCCGAATCAAAAGTTATGCTCTTTTTCGTCGAATTTGCTGAATCCAGTCCGGAGTATCGAACTTAATTCGGAGTATCCGAACTAAATGTCCGGACACTCCGGGGTAAAATGGTCCGGAGTATCCGGATCTGCAGATTCAAACGGCTAGTTTTTTGGGGCCTCTATTTAAAGCCCCCTCTTGGGTAGCCGTTGGAGGGGGGTTGTTGGGCTGGTTCCTTGGTCCTTTGGGGTGTATTCTTGGTGATCTTAAGCTCCCAAAAGCCCCTCTAACCCTAGATCTTAGTGATCCCCTTTTGAGTGAAGGGTTGGGTGTGAGAGAGGGGTTAGTGCTCGGGTTGAGTGTGATTTGAGTTGTTGAGCACTTGATTGCATCTCCAAGCTTGTTCTTCGTGAGCATTTGTTACTCTTAGAGGTTGAGGACTCCTAGGCGGCTAGGAGGTCACCTCTGAGCCACCGGTTCTTCGTGTGGTTGGCCGTAGGAAGTTTGTGAAGGTTCGATTCCGCCTCCGCAAGGGAAGGAATCAAAGAAGTGAAAGCCGGCGAGTGCAAGGTGCAACACCGGGCGGCTAGCGGGTTGAAAGAGACCCCCCCGTGTCTTGGGTGACCGGGTCGCCGGCGAGTGCAAAGTGCAACACCGGGAGGATAAGGGTTGAAAGAGACCCCGGCTTGGTGCCGCCTCAACGGAGACGTAGGATCCCCTCAAGGATCCGAACTTCGGGTGAAAAATCATCGTCTCCAAGTTTGCCTTTCATTCTTGCTTACTTTAGTTCTTGCTTTAGTATTTAATTTTGAATCTTGAAATTGCCCGATCTATTTGATTATTGAGTTTCTCGCTAGGCATCTACTTGATCTAGGTTCCTGCTAGTGTTTATCATCTTTGTGTTCAAGTAGATTGTTTAAAAGTTGGAGAAATTTCAAATTTCATCCCGAGGCCCCCAACCCGGAGCATCCGCACAATTACCCCGGATAGTCCGGACATTTATACCGGAGTATCCGGAGTAAAAGTCCGGAGAGTCCGGGCTAAACCCCTCGGCCATTAAAAGTCTCTAATCCGGAGTGTCCGAATCTAAAACCAGATAGTCCGGACATTTATACCGGAGTATCCGGATAAAATCCCCGGACACTCCGAACTGAAAACCTTGGATTGTTTTATTTCCGCTGCAATTAAGTTTTAAAAGTTTAATTCGCCTATTCACCCCCCCTCTAGGCGACATCACCTGCCCTTTCAATTGGTATCAGAGCTAGGGCTCTCATTTTTTTTAGACTTAACCGTCTAGAGAGTTAAAGATGTCGACTAGAGGAGTAGAGCACTCAAATGATCTACTTGTATTAAATGGCTCAAATTATGCTTTATGGAAATCTCTTATGACTATTCATTTTAAATCCATGAGCCCCAAATATGGTGGATTGTAGATGTTGGCTTTTCGTCTCCATTGAACGAAGTTGATCCAACCGAAGGAGAGACGAAATGCCTACATCTCGGCGCTCAAGCTACTAACATATTATTTTGGGTTGTGAGCGATGAAATTTTGATAGCATATGCGAACTCAAGAGCGCTCATGAGATGTGGATAAAGCTTCAAGATCTATTTGAATCATCCACGTCTTCAAATGAGGAGTGCATTAAGGAAGAGATGTCGGGAGATGAAACCTCAAGCTCCACCTCAAGTTCAAGTGAGGAAGAACCGACATCTCCATCAACCTCAACCTCCGCCTCAAGCGACGATGAAGATTCACTCTCTTCTCGAATCCGTTGCTTCATGGCGAAAGGTAAGAATGAGGTAAGTGATGATGATGATGATGATGATGAGCTTTCTTGTGAAGAATTTTTCAATATGTTAAAGGAGCTCAATGAATGTCTTGGGAAGGAGAAAAAGAAATATAAAGTTTTGAAGCTTGAACATGAATCACTTCAAAATAGTTATAATATGCTTCAAGAAGATCATGAATCCCTCCTTCTCAAAGAAATTCATAAGCCTAAGGTGGATATAGGAATTTCATGTAATTTAGTTGATGAAATGCAATACTTAAATGTCAACTCTAATACTTCATCAAATAAATGCATATCCACTTCTAACAATGATTTACCTTGTTGCTCTAATAAAATTTCTTCTAGTTCCTCTATGTCTCTAGATGCTAATCTTGTAGAGGAAAATAAAGAGCTCAAGGGACAAGTCATTAGATTAGAAAATGACTTGAAGAAGTGCGTAAAAGGAAAAGCCATTCTCGATGAGATCTTGAGCAAGCCAAGGGCGCCTCAAGATAAGCGAGGACTCGGCTACAACTCCGAGAGGAGAAGAGCAAGAAGAAGCACGATACAAGAATGAAGGCGATTGTGTGCTTCGCTTGCAACAAGAAGGGCCACTTAAGCCTCCGTGTGCCCTAACAAAGTGGAGATCAAGCCACAACCATCAACAATGAGGCAAACCGACAAAGAGCAAGTCAAGAAGAAGAGACGTTCAAAGCATACTTGCTACAATTGTGGGAAAAGGGCATATCGGTAAGGATTGTCCCAATGGTATCATCCTAAGCCTACTCATCATTTCAATGATTATTTGCTTAGAAAGGACAAGAATGGTAATGCTTTTGCCAAACTTGTCAAGTCCCCTATGCTCGCTCAAAATGATAATGCTCATTTGCATAGGAAGAGTAAATCTAGAAATGGATTTGCTAAAATTGTTAGGACTCCTAAGCCTACTCAAAGCAATTCAAATATATTGCTTAGGAGAAATAACAATAGCAAAATATTTGCTAGATATACTAGATTCTCTAAGCCAATACATAATTTTAATAATCATATGCTTAGAAAAGATCAAACTAGAAATAGTTTTGCTAAGTATCATTGTCCTCCTAAGCCTTGTTATAAAAATGCCAATCAATTGCCTAGGAGGAATAATTATCGCAAACCTATTCCTAGTCATGTTAGTCTTGTCAAAAATGTCAACATTAGGACCATTTGGGTTCCTAAATCTATTGTGACTAACATTGTTGGACCCAACAAGGATTGGGTACCAAAAACCACCTAAAAGATTTTTAGGTAACATAGGATGGATTGGACGCTTGGCTTCTTCAAGAATATAAGGACTTCATCAATTACAAGTTGGAACCAAGCATGAAGATAATCAAGTCCATCATGAGCCAATGCCATCTTGGGTAACAAGTATTTAAATTGATTCTTATAGCTTATAGCCTTGTGTAGGTTATATTGCATTATTCATGAAAATCAATTTAGATTGCTTGTTATATGCTTGCTCATGCTTATTAGTTGTTTTGATTGCAATCTTGAGCAAGTTTGGGATAGTGGCACATTAAGGGGGAGTGCTAAATCATAATCATGTATATCATGTCCCTACATGTGCCCATATTTATATAAGTGCTAATATATATTTTCAAGATCAAGCCATTTAGCCAAAACTCAAAATTTTGTATACTATTAGTATTCTAGTGAAAAACTAATTGCAAAATGTATACAAATGTATTTGAAACATTTATCAAAGGTTTTGGCCTCACAAAATCTATTTTGAAAATAAAATGAGTTTCATGATCAAAATCTAGTTACTAGTATCTTGTTTTGGATTTAAACTTATAATTTTCATAGATTTAAATGTAAAATGATTTTGAAAGTAATTCCAAAACGAAAATCCTAGAGTTGGTCATTCTTAACAATTCTTGTGTTCAAAAGATTTTCAAAAGACCATCCTAGCAAAAGCTATTTGATTTTGAAACTCGCCGAAAAACTATATTTGACCCATAATGGTCATATTATTGCACTTAAGTGAGTTTTGCCAAGTGAGTCAAGTTTCATGTTATGAGTTGACTCACAAGGGTATTTGCAACTCATATAAGCTTATGGAAAGATTAAATACCCACTTAAGCTCACTTTAGCAAAACTAGAGAAATTCTTGAAACTTAAAGGTTTTATTGCCAAATTCATCTCTTTAAGAATTTGAATGCCTTCTTTACTTTGAAATTGCTCTAAATGGAGTGTTTGATGTTTATCTTAATCATTTGGAGCATTTCATATTGGTTTCATGAATTTTACCAAAGTTTATTGCAAAATGCCTTTTTGAAGTTCACCAAAATCTCTCTTTTGATCTTATTTGACATACTTTTGCATAAAGTTGGATTTTACGATTTGAATGGATTTGATTATGCTAATAGGCTTATAAACATCTCTCTAACTCATATGAAGCCATATAAGTGCACATTTCCATTCAAAACTCTTTTGGTTCCATTTTGAGGATTTGGTGAAAATCTTAATCCTTTATGTGATTCAGATACATCTTTCACCATATCTCTCAAAATAAAATTGATTTATTAAAAATTTTTGTTAGAAAACATTCTCTTGCATATGGAGTTCATATCTGGAAATTCTCAAATTTATTTGAACTTATTTGCAAGATTGTTGACTTCTTTTGACTTTGTGTCAAAAACAAACCTCCAATGCCCATTTTGATCTAATTTTTGATTGGAGGGTGATACTTGAGAAATTCTTTTTGGAGAAGTCTCTTGGATGTCCATGGATCATTTGTGCAAAATCTCATGGATATTTGACTTCATTTGATACCTTTTTGGATTAATGTTGAAAGCATATGCATGTATATGAGCCGGTTTTGGTCAAAAGGCAAAAATGTATTCAAAAGGCCAATATTTGTGAAAATCTTTATAAAAGTTCTCAAATATGTATTTCAAATGTTTTACAATGCTTTCGGAGTAAAAATTTCTATTTTAGAAACAAAATAGCAAATTTGGCCTCAAATAGATCTTATAGGATCTTGATTTTGAATTAAATGAAATATTTTCATAAGTTAAAATATATTGAGTTTTTGAAAAAGTGATCAATACAAAACTCGTAGGGTTGGTCATTTCAAGCATTTCTTTAGATCAAAGTTTTTCCAAACGACCAACCGTTCAAAAGTTATAGCTATTTGAATTTGGCCAAAATTCTTTATTTGACCCAAAATGACCCATTCTTGCATATTGTGGGTTTTGCTATTCGAGCTGGATTTCTTTGTGTTTCTTGGCTTGAAATGGTATTTCTAACTCATACAAAGCTATGAAAGTGGAAATCTCCATGAAATCCAAGCCGGAATGCATTTTGAGCATTCGAAGCAAATCGAACTTCTCTTTATGCCTACAAAGCGCAATCTGCCATATCTTTTAAAAGAAAATTCCTTTTGAGGAAATTCTTTTTGCGAAACTTTCTAAATAGTTCAAAGTTCATTTCTGGAAAGTTTCAAATCACTTGGACTTAATTTGAAAAAGTTTTGACTTTTCTTCTCTTTGATTGAAAATCATACCTACAAAGCAAAATTTGGCATATCTTTTGATTGGAAACTCCTTTTTGGAAAATTCTTTTTGGAAAAGTTTCTTATAAGTCCAAAGTACATTTCTGCACAATTTCAAATAATTTTGACTTCATTTGAAAAAGTTATGGTTTTTTCTCACTTTGTTCAAAAGGCTGAAAATTCAGACTTTTGCATGGTTTTGAGCTGATTTGTGATTTTTGTATCTCCAAATAAGAGCATAATTTGAGGGGACCACCTTTGTAAGAATTGATCCTCTATAGTTGAACTTCATTGTGTAATTTTTTCAGAATTTATAAACTTTTTTTGAACCTTCTTTGAGCCCTGTCAAAAGGGATCAATGAAATGTCAAAACTGAATTTTTCAGCACATTGCATTCTTGAAATCTTGCCTTCCTCTAAGATGATTTGAGTATTTCCTTGTGATGAAAACTAAGGTATCTCAATTTATTGCTCCATGGTTCATCTAAAACTATTTGGGAGCTCATTTGCTGTTGTTTTCATCATCAGGACCATTTCAAAGCGAGATTTCTTTTCCCAAAACTTTCGGTTCAGCATTCAATATTTTCAAGTTTTCGAGGTTTTCCTTTGCTCAAATGAATTTTTGGTCTTCACATTCCTCGAAGAGAATTTCGAGACGGATCTTTTCCGCGTTGATGATTTTTGCATTTGAGCAATGGTTTAAAAGGTATAATCGATTTTGTGCTGCTATTTGAATCTTTTGAGATTTTGAGAGTTTTAAATTGGAATCTTGGCAAGCCTTTCAAGATGAAAACTAAGTGAACTTATTCATTGCTCCAAACTTCAAAGTGTAGCATATCTATTTAAGTTTTCATTCCAATGAAAGTGCATCTTTTGGCTAAGTTCTTCTAGAAATTGGATTTAATTGTATCTTAGCCTCAAAATGTTTCCTCTTTTGCATAACTTGGAGTTTATTATGAAAAAGAGAAAATTTCCCTTATAAGTTCAAGAGTGAGTTTGAATGTGTTTTACTCATTGTCTCTCTGACAAGTGGATGTCAAGATTAAATTTGAATGAGTTTCAAATATGTTTATTGTGAATTGGTATAATGAAATCTTCAATTGATATCTTGGTATTTTTTTTCAAATTGCGTGCAAGTAGTATTATTGTGCTTATCATCTATATCGTGCATGTTGTATTTAGACATTATCAAACTAACTTGGGTCAAATTAAAAGATATTTATTCCCGGAAATCGTGTACTTGTCTATTGATGTTCAAGGAATAGGAAAAGGGGTCACCTTCGACGGTGGGATGAAGGAAATGGAGAAGAGCTCCATAAGTCCGAGGGATCTAAGGCCGGGCGCGGTGATCATGACCGATTCGAGCATGCGGTGGACAAAAACCGACAAAGGGACGTATTTTGTTTTGACCATATTTAATAATGTCCTTGCACACCATTATGCTCAATTGTCTTATTCTCAATGGTGTTGTTCCTTTTAATTGGTATCATCAATCGGTATATGTAATTAGTTTCAATTGGTATCAATTAATTAGTATTCTTCAAGAGGTATTCTCTAGGTCTGAATTGCTTTTAAAATTGTCATCTAACTTGCATTTGGCATTATCATGAATTAAAAGATACATATGGGTGACACATTGCAAAGAGGTATGCCCTTGATAAGTTCGTGAAATTCTTGATCATGAAAGCGCATCCTTCTTATACAATTTTGATTCATGATCTTGATTCATCTTGTGATCATATAAGCAATTCCTTCTTGTGTAATCTTCTCTATATGATCTTAATTGTTAGAATTTAATTTGATCATGAGCATGTGCTTAAATTATATAAATTTGCTATGTGAACTTGATGTTTAAAGAATAAATCTTCTCCATGTGAAATCATATTCATGTGTCATGTTTAAGCATCACTTACATCTTGTGAATCATGACTACATTTAAATTGGCATCATTGGAAACATCCATTACCTAAATCTTGGATATAATTGGTATCATATCTTGCCTAGATTTAGGGGGAGCTTAATATCATTGCCCTATTCCTAGCTCCTTATTTTTATTTTGTTCTCCCTAATCTTTTTATTGAGTATGCAATCAAGGGGGAGAACAGACTTTATTGAATGAACAATAAGGATCTATTAAGCACCTTTTTGGGATTAATGACAAAAGGGGGAGAATTTATGGATTTATCAATTGTCCCTAATCGATTGACAAAGGGATAATTTGTAAGTATGATCTCTTATTGTTTCTTCATGCTTGTTTTCATGATAAATATCTTAATATTGTCATTTGGTGCAATTGATAATAGGTTTGTCATAAATCACCAAAAAGGGGGAGATTGAAAGTGCATCTAGGCACTTATGTTATTTTGGTGATTAATGACAAACGCATATAATGACAATCTATGTAATTGTGTAAATGCTTAACTTAGTGCTTAACAAATGACAAACCTCTAATATGTTTATATTGCTATGAGACTAACATGTTCATTGCCAAGTTGAGTATTAGTCTCATCTATTTAGAGGAAAATCAAGTGAATGGTTAAGCAAAGATAAGGTATGCAATCTCGGTATCCCTTCCATATTTGTTATTGCATTCCTTTTGTGCAAATGCATAGTGAACTCCAAGTAGTATATTGATTGTATATATGCACATTGGTTCATGTCATATTTATTTGTGCATATATGTTCATTTGAGTTCATTATGTGCTTTGTTTTTGGTATGTATGTATTAACTAGAGTTAAACTTCATATTGCTATAGATTGACTTGGTGCATGCATGTTTTAGTTGTATATCTTCTCATGCAATTCTCTTAGTGAAGTTTAATCTAGTGTTGGATCACATATTTACTCTTATTCCAAATATTAGTCGCACATGTACAATTCGTGTATATTCTATCATGTGCTTCATTTAAGTAAAGAATGTGATCCTTGCCATGATTTAATTGTTTCATCATATCGGCAATTATCTCTCTAGTGCATATATATCAATTACATATTCATCATGATGTACTTAGTAGAGAATATCTCTTATGTCAAGTGTTTCCAGTTATATTATGCCTCTTTATATGAAACACTTGTGGTACTTAATTGCTCACAAATATCAATTTATTCACATCTACTGAGCTTTTGGGACTAATATCTTTCATGAGTGGTTTGGGAAGAATTAGGTCCCGTGTGTGTATGATGACCAAGGTATCGTGGAGGATGATCGTTAAGCCGAGGTCAACAAGACGGCGGTGTCACCAAGAGTTGAGGACTAAGTCAAGATCGACTTGGCGTGGAGATCGTCAGAGAGGATGATCAAGTCAAGGTTGATAGGACGAGAGTCTCATGAGGTGAATCGAGTCAAGTTGGACAAGGCGAAGATGTCATCAACTATAAGGTAAAGGTCTTCATGCACCGGCATTAAGAAAGAAGACGGCATGCGGATTGAATGTAAGACTTAGATTTCTCGTTTGAATTTGAGTCTAAGGATTGCCGTACTATTAAGAGGGATGCTCCATTGAATGACTTTTAGATGTGTCAAGTGCTCAAATGATCCATCCTTGTGAAACTTAGAGAAAGTGGTGTTGGTGGTACCGGAAAGTGAAAATTGTAGGTCTCTCTTAGATTCTTGGTGAAATCTGGATTTATCCTTTGAGATTTGGGTAGTGAGACCTTGTTGGTTGTGTAGCCCTTGTTCTTAGCTTTCAATAGAGTCCAAAATCACTTAAATCGGAGTCCGGAATCAAAAGTTATGCTCTTTTTCGTAAATTTTGCTGAATCCAGTCCGGAGTATCCGAACTTAATTCCGGAGTATCCGAACTAAATGTCCGGACACTCCGGGGTAAAAATGGTCCGGAGTATCCGGACTGTGCGCAGTTCAAACGGCTAGTTTTTTTGGGGGCCTCTATTTAAAGCCCCCTCTTGGGTAGCCGTTGGAGGGGGGTTGTTGGGCTGGTTCCTTGGTCCTTTGGGGTGTATTCTTGGTGATCTTAAGCTCCCAAAAGCCCCTCTAACCCTAGATCTTAGTGATCCCCTTTTGAGTGAAGGGTTGGGTGTGAGAGAGGGGTTAGTGCTCGGGTTGAGTGTGATTTGAGTTGTTGAGCACTTGATTGCATCTCCAAGCTTGTTCTTCGTGAGCATTTGTTACTCTTGGAGGTTGAGGACTCCTAGACGGCTAGGAGGTCACCTACGAGCCACCGGTTCTTCGTGTGGTTGGCCGTAGGAAGTTTGTGAAGGTTCGATTCCGCCTCCGCAAGGGAAGGAATCAAAGAAGTGAAAGCCGGCGAGTGCAAGGTGCAACACCGGGCGGCTAGCGGGTTGAAAGAGACCCCCGTGTCTTGGGTGACCGGGCCGCCGGCGAGTGCAAAGTGCAACACCGGGAGGATAAGGGTTGAAAGAGACCCCGGCTTGGTGCCGCCTCAACGGAGACGTAGGATCCCCTCAAGGATCCGAACTTCGGGTGAAAAATCATCGTCTCCAAGTTTGCCTTTCATTCTTGCTTACTTTAGTTCTTGCTTTAGTATTTAATTTTGAATCTTGAAATTGCCCGATCTATTTGATTATTGAGTTTCTCGCTAGGCATCTACTTGATCTAGGTTCCTGCTAGTGTTTATCATCTTTGTGTTCAAGTAGATTGTTTAAAAGTTGGAGAAATTTCAAATTTCATCCCGAGGCCCCCAACCCGGAGCATCTGCACAATTACCCCGGATAGTCCGGACATTTATACCGGAGTATCCGGAGTAAAAGTCCGGAGAGTCCGGGCTAAACCCCTCGGCCATTCAAAGTCTCCAATCCGGAGTGTCCGAATCTAAAACCCGGATAGTCCGGACATTTATACCGGAGTATCCGGATAAAATCCCCGGACACTCCGGACTGAAAACCTTGGATTGTTTTATTTCCGCTGCAATTAAGTTTTAAAAGTTTAATTCGCCTATTCACCCCCCCTCTAGGCGACATCACCTGCCCTTTCAATTTCTCTTAAGAAAATTGCAATCGGTTTTGTCAAATATTTCTCTCTCGTTGTGATTGTTTTTGTGTTGTTATTTCAAGTTTCTCTATGAGATTCATCTATGTCGGGACCAGATTTCCAAATCTGAACTCTCTGTGTACAACCGTGCTAGTCCAGAAAAATCTAGCACACATAGTGGAAACAGTAATGATAATAAAATTATATCACGAATCAAATAATATTAGTTAAGTAAAAAGGTATTTAGCCTTATGGCTAATTATTACAAATAAGTAGCCTCTTAGCTTAAGTTCAATAAAGAAACAGCGAAAATGAAATAACAACAGCAGGATAGGCCCATCCATTAGCCCAACAGCTAATCGACTAAGGTACGCATTCTAGTAATCTGAATCGCTTTCATCATAACCACAATCATAAAACTCATAGTCATCTTCAGTATCTATGCACTCCTACGTGGAAAGTTGAGATGATGCAAGGGTAGCACAAAATATACTCCACAAGTCTTAAAAATATAATGCATGATAATTATATGCATGGCTGAACAATTGAAGGATTAATATGGCTCTTTTAGCATAAAGTAAAGTTTAACTTTAAATATAAATTGTAATTTCACAAAGCATCATTTGATCAAAATGTAATTGAATAATAATTGGATTTAAAATAACAACTAAACAGATTCCAACCACTTGACTAGCTCTAACTACCAAACCATATCCCGAGAGTCCCATCCACTCATGGATTCCCAAACTATCATTTTTATTTAAAACAAAACCATGAAATCTACAATGTGCAAGCATATCTCACATACCCTTGATCGTGGGCACGACTACTTAAGTAGTTTTAACTTTGAAGAGTATATATAACTTTACCTACAAGACATGATTGATTCTTGTTGCCATGCAATTAACACACTTCCTTCGGTGTGTTGGCAGAGAGATCATGACAAGGCCTTTACAATGTACAATCCCGCTATTAACCTCGCCCGCTAAGATTTCACCGTTGAAGGGTTCTGTCCACCTAGTCAAAAGCTCCTCTCTTGCGCCATGTGGGGAAAACTGTCTCCATCCGACATCCACTTTCCACCGACTAGCGAAGCCAATAACAAGATGCATAAATTAATTAGCCAGTCATATCTATATAGGCTCGTAGTTGTACGGTAATGCTCAGTCCATGGTAACACATGCTTCGGTCCTTAATTGACTAGGACAGAACATTCACTTTCAAGATCTTGTCTATCCAACACCCACTAAACATCCATCCACCCCGGTCTAAACCATTGTCATTTTATTTCATTTAAATAATAACAGCAATACTAATTGCCGCAATTTCACAAATAAGTTTAAACAATGTTTGAAAATATTCCTATAATGGCATAATACCGAAACGTCTAAGTTAGACTGAGCAATTCTACCGTCCCATGCTACACTATTGGTTATCACCAGATAAAATAGTTAGTATCATATAGAGTGAGAAAAGTTTGTCACGAATAATGTCAATGAGGGTATAACAAATCTAGAATTTAACAAAACCATAAAACCACATTTAAAGTAAATTGCGTAAAAGTAAGGATGCAAAAGTTAAAACAATATAAGAATTCTATAAAACTTAGGATCAACATGCTTAAGGAAAACTTTCCTTTGTTGCCTCCTACGGGTTCTACCTCTGTCGGATGATTCGACTGAGCTTTGACTGCGTCGTCTACACGTGAAATAAGAACAAATAAATAAAATAAATTTAAAAAAATTCAAATACTAAAAAGAATGATAATTGAAGGTATATATTGAATTTAAATGAATTTAGAAATTTGAATCACCTGAATCGCAGCTCAAACGAAAGAGAACAGGCTCTTGAAAATTCTGCGGATCAAAAATCAAAGAAAAAGAAAATGGTTGACACGTGGAAAGATATGATTGGCTGGATTTCTGAATTTTCAATGAAAAGAATAAATCTAAAAGAATTTTATAAATTTTCTCAATTGTGATCATGATCCAAAATTTTTATGAGAGCTTAATAATTTCATCATTACCATTTTATAAAATTTTCAAAAAATTTCATCTTTTCTTGTTTGCTCAATTAAATCTGTGTATGCATTGAACTTCATTTGTTATATTTCAAAAATCAAAAATAGAAAGAACATAAATGGTATAGTACACTTGTAAGAATTTTATAAATTCACTAGAGTGTGATAATGATTCAAAAATTTTATGATATATTAATAATTTCCTTAGAACTCTCCTGAAAAATTTTCAAAAATTTTAAACCTTTTTTTGTTATTAAACCAAATCTATGTATTGATCATCAGGCTTTTATCACGACATAGCACTTTTAGAATTTTTGGAACTTCTTAAAGTTTGATAATTATATAAAACTTTTATAGAAATATTAATGATATATCAGGAAAATAAAAAAAATTCAAAATTTTCTAACATGGTTTGTACTATTTTTCATTTGGTTAAAGTTTGCTGGTATGGCTTTTATCAGGACAGTAGCACTTTCCAAATTTTTAAAAATTCATAAAGCTTGATCATCATCTAAACAGTTTATGGGAATATTAGTGACACATCATAATTATGCAAAAAAAATCAAAATTTTCTAAATTGATTTATTTTATTTTTCATTCGGTTCAAACTTGCTAGTTAGTGTTTTATGAGGACAGTTGCAATATTTAAATTTTTAAAAATTCCTCAGATTTGATAACCATCTAAAATTTTTATGGGAATATCACTGATATATCAGGAATCTTAAAAAAATGTAAATTTTTTTTGACTTTGTTCTACTTTTCGTTCGGTGCAATTTTGCCGAGATCTTGGCAAAATCGGCTTAAATTTCGGTTTTCTCGGTAGAAAAAAATCCAAATTTGAATTTTTTTTCTGTATTTCATCTGATATTTTGTTCAAAATTTCTAAATCTCACCGATATTTGATTCTCTGGCCATGGACAAGATTTCAATCCTTGGATGTGACGAGCCACGCTGACATGGGCACCACGCGGCAGCTTTAGGGCAAAGATAGCCATGACGTGGCTGCCATGTGTCCGCTGATGTGGCAGGATCGAGGCGATGAAGCGACCAATGCGGCTTAATCAGATCCATTCTCAAAAATACTTCTAAGCATGTAGAATCCAAATAAATTATTTTGAACTCATTTAAACTTATACTTTGATTCAAATGATTTGATTGCACTTGAGATCTCAATTTAAATTCATAAAAAAATTAAAAAGTCTCAAAAATAGAATGTTACAAACCTCCCCCTAAAAGAAATCTCAACCCCAAGATTTGGACGGACTAGGGAAAAAAGGTTGGGTACTCTGCTCTAAGATCTTCTTTGCGTTCCCAAGTTGCTTCCTTTTCTAGATGGTTGCTCCATTGAACCTTGCAAAAGTTGATCATCTCGTTTCTTGTTCTGCGTTCTGTCTCATCCAAAATTATGATCGGATACTCTGGGTAGGTGAGATCCTCCTGTAGCTTAACATCCTCAATCTGCATCTGTTCTTCTGGTACCCTAAGGCAAATTTTTAGCTGTGACATATGGAACACATTGTGCACACCCGACAACTGTGGTGGCAACTTTAACTGATAAGTCACTTCTCCACTTTTAGTTAGGATTGGGAACGGTCCAATGAACCTTGGTGCTAACTTTCCGTGAACTTGGAATTGTCGCATCCCTTTGAGTGGTGAGACCTTCAAGTACACATAGTCACTAGGAGCAAAGGTTAACTCTCTCCGATAGTTGTCAGTGTAGCTCTTCTACCTAGACTATGTTGTTCTCAATCTTTCTTGGATCATTTTTACTTGTTCTTCAGCCTTTTGTAAAATATCAGGACCAAAAACTTGGCGATCTCCTATTTCATTCTAACAGAGAGGTGTTTTGCACTTTCTTTCATACAAGGTTTCAAATCGTGACATCTGTAAACTTGCTTGATAACTATTATTATATGAGAATTCTGTATAAGGTAAACTTTGATCCTAACTTGTCGCATTAGACAATGCATAGGACATAACATATCTTCGAGGATCTGATTTACTCGCAGTCTATCCATCAGTCTAAGGGTGATAAGCTGTGCTAAAATTTAAGTTGGTACCCAATGCTACTTGCAACTTTTGCTAGAATTTTGAAGTGAATTGAGTGCCTCAATCTAAAATAATCCTCTTTGGCACACCATGTAAATACACGATCCTCGACATACACAATTCTGCAAGTTTATCTCCTTGATAGGTTGTTCTCACAGAAATGAAATGTGCGACTTTTATCAATCGATCCACTACCACCCATATAGAATCATGACTTGATCTGTTCTTGGAAGTCCTGTAATGAAATCCATTCTAATTTCTTCCCACTTTCATTCAGGTGCCTTTAACGGTTGTAGCAATCCAGTGGGTCTTTAATGTATAGTTTTAACTCGCTGGCATACATCACACATAGCTATGTACTCTGCAATTTTTTTCTCATCCTTGGCCACCAATATGTACCACAAAGATTATGATACATCTTAGTATTGCCTGGATGAATCGAGTATGCTACCTCATGATCGTTCTTTAATATTAACTACTTGATCTCTTTTTGATTTGGTGCATAGATACTTTTTCCAAACCAAACTATTCCTTTTGTGGGATGCATACACCACGGGTATCTGCAAGGCAGGCCTATGAGGCCCAACTAAACGAGGCTGGGCCGGGCTGACTGCAAAGAAATAGAAGTTACCAGGGGCGCGCCAAGACGTGCCAAATAAGGAAGCCTTAGAGATGGCAACCGATCCGGATTAGGTAGGATACGATTGTAATCCAGGCCGTTACAATACGGATAGGTACAGGAGTTATAATCTCTACTTTGTATCCAACTAGGACTCTCTTTTGTAACCGCCCTCCTTTGCTATATAAAGGGAGGGACGGGGAAACATCAACATACAATCTCATCAGCAAAATAGCTAGCCACATATAATTCCAGAGCACAGGACTAGGGTATTATCTCCTCCGCGAGAGCCTGAACCTGTATAAATCTCGTGTCTTGTGCTACCATCGAGTTTGGATCCAGTGCCTAGCCCCCTTTTGATTATTGCCGACAACAAATATCGACAGTTGGCGCGCCAGGTAGGGGCTGCGCTAAGATCAATCTCAGCAGGCTCGATGGCGATCCTCAGCGAGGTCATGGCCACCTTCGCTCCTGCCTAGGTGTTCCGTTTTGGAAGTCTGGATTTCATCGCCGACGATCTTGGCAAAGTCATCCTTTCGGATTCGGATCAGGACCAATCTGGAAGTGATCCCATCGCTCTCCTTGCCGAGCAACCACTCGGATCGGGATCAGGCATGGCCATCTGTCCCCGGACAGTAAGCTGAGGGTCTGAGTCCAGGTTTGAGCAAGGACCGGTCGAGGGCAAGCTCCGAGTGGTGAAGACTGCCAGAAAATCACTCGGATCTAAAGGTCAGCCCAACTTGCCTTATTATTCTTCTGATTCAGAGAGCGGGGCAGAAGATTCTCAAGATTTTCGTGGCATCTTCGTAATTGAAGATTTGCGGACTGATTCCCAGCAGCAGAAGGATGCTGCGAATGCTGTAGATGCAGAACGCCTTCGTCAAGAAACCCACGCAAAGTCTCTCCAGGCCAGGGGCCGCAATGTTAATGAAGACATTTTGCAGATGAAGATGGGGAACCAATCGATTTTTCATACTCCTCAGCAGAATATCGTCGCATCAAAGACGCTCCTCGACACATTGGGACCAATGCTTGGTTCCGACAATTTGACCCGCACGCCGATCGTGGCCCAAGTCCAAGCCATGGTGGCGGCGATCGGCGATCCATCGATCGAGGAGCCCGGGAGAAAGAGCACTCAGACCAAGATAGTCACTCGGTGCGCCAAAGAAGAATGACTCGCGATCGGGCCATGCGTGGCCGACTAGAACTTCGACGAGGAGAAGACGCCCGGCGGAGCATCAGCCGTGACCTCCGTGTGGACCTGAATGCCAGACGACGGGATCAGGAGGATGAAGAGCGCCGCAGACGCAAAGATGACTACGAACGTTTCGGCATTCGCCATGATGACCGAGATGACCGCAGAAGCCATCACCGCCGTGACAAAGGTGATAGTGAGGACCGCTGAGTTAGATCACCTTCTCGACGCTCCCTACGCTGGCGCAGCGATGGGCTTATTGAGGGGATTCGAGCCTTCACTCCCCGGCTTCGCCGAGTGGTCTGGCCTGAAGGTTTCAACCCCAAAGGCATTACCAAGTTCGACGGAGAAAGAGATCCAGAGGCCTGGTTGCAAGTTTATTCCCTTGCAATCATGGCAGCCGGAGGCGATCACAACGTAATGGCCAACTATCTACTGGTCACGCTCACCTCTTTGGCTCAAGCCTGGCTCACCGGACTTCCAGCGAACTCTATAGATTCCTAGGGAGATCTTTGTGAGCAGTTCATCACAAATTTTCAGGGCACTTATGAGTGACCTGGAACTCAATGGGACCTGTACCAGCTTCACCAGAGAAGGAGTGAAACACTCCGGGAGTTTATCCGGCGCTTCATGCAGAAGAAGAATACGATCAGGGATATTTCGAAGGCTGCAGTCATTGCGGAGAAGGGCGTCAAGGACCCCGACTTGATTAAGAAGATGTCCCGGAAATCGCCGACTACGGTAAGGGAGATGTTTGAATTGGCAGATTGCTACGCTACAGCCTCGGATGCTTTGGCCGAGCGTCAAGAGGACCGCCCACGGCATAAAGACAAGAAGGATCATGCCGAGTCCTCTAGGCAGCGGGATAAGAAGCGGAAGCCTGAAGAACTGGTGGCGGCGACCGAGCGAGGTCGACATCGCGCGCCGCGCACGGACGATTATGATGCAGTGATAGACGCAACCTGTCCTTTCCACCCCAAGGGGAAACACGCTGCGAAAGATTGCTTCACTCTGAGAAGGTTCGCCAAGGAGTCCAGAAAGCGACCGGCCAAGGGCGAAGCAAAAGACGAAGAAAAGAAAAGGCAAGATTCCCCTGAAGATGACGAGGGCGAGTACCAGAAGACGGAACGTGAGCTTAACTACATATTTGGGGGCTCGGCTGCTTATGAGTCCAAGCGAAAGCAAAAGCTTACCGCTCGGGACATCAATGCGGTTATGCCAGCAACTCCCCAATACCTCAGATGGTCCGAAGTACCGATTGCCTTCGACCGCTCGGATCATCTAGATCACATCTGATATCCAGGTTGATATCCTCTTGTTTTGGACCCTGTGATTCGCAGTGTTAAACTCAAGAGGGTGCTAGTTGACGGGAGGAGCGGACTCAACGTCCTCTTCTCCAAAACTTTAAACGACATGAAGATTCCCCGCTCGGAGCTAAAGCGGGGCTCATCACCTTTTCATGGGGTAATTCCTGGGACCTCTTCGGTTCCACTCGGGCAAATCACTTTGCCGGCCACGTTCGGGACCAGAGAAAATTACCGGACGGAATATCTCAATTTCGAGGTGGCTGATTTCGAGACGGCATACCATGCCATCTTGGGAAGGCCAGGCCTGGCCAGGTTCATGGCCGTGCCCCATTACACTTACCTCGTCTTGAAGATGCCAGGACCAAGGGGCATTATCTCCGTCCACGGCGACGTCAGGCAGTCGTTCGCATGCGACAGAGAGAGTTGCAAGATGGCTGAAGTTCAAGAGGCGGCAGCCGGCATAGAGAAGATCCGACAGGCAATTGCACAATAGCAAGGTGAAGGAGAAGTCCCGGCCAAAAAGCAAGCCAAGACAAGTATGAAGCCTGACGAGGGGACTAAGAAGGTAATCCTTGACCCGTCCAACTCGGCTCAAATGGCTCTAATCGGGACAGGCCTCAACTCCAAATAGGAAGACGCGCTTGTCACCTTTCTTCGGGCCAACCGGGACATTTTTGCGTGGAAGCCTTCCGACATGCCCGGTGTTCCTAGGGAGGTGATCGAGCACTCTCTCAATGTCGACAAAAAGGCCAAGCCCATCAAGCAGCGACTCCGACGATTTGCTCAAGATCGCCGGGATGCAATCAGGGAAGAAATCACTAAGCTTTTAGCAACAGGTTTTATAAAAGAAGTGTATCATCCCGATTGGTTAGCGAACCCAATTCTTGTTCGCAAAAAGAATAAAAGCTGGCGCATGTGTGTTGATTATACCGATCTTAACAAAGCATGTCCAAAAGATTCGTTCGGGCTGCCCCGCATCGACCAGGTGGTAGATTCAACTGCAGGCTGCGAGCTCTTGAGCTTTCTGGATGCCTACTCAGGGTATCACCAGATCAGGCTGAAAGTAGAAGACTGCATCAAGACTTCGTTCATCACTCCGTTTGGGGCATTTTCCTACGTCACAATACCGTTCGGTTTGAAAAACGCTGGTGCAACCTATCAGTGCGCAATACAGCGGTGTTTTCACACCCAAATCAGACGCAACGTGGAAGCATATGTCGATGATGTCGTCGTCAAAACTCGTGTGAAGGAGGACCTTATATCCGACTTGGCCGAGACATTTGAAAGCCTAAGGGCCTATAAGATGAAGCTTAACCCCGAAAAGTGTGTCTTTGGAGTTCCCTCAGGAAAACTACTCGGATTCATTGTGTCGCAGCGGGGCATCGAAGCAAACCTGGAGAAGATCAATGCTATCCTGAAGATGAAGCCTCCGACTAGCTAAAAAGACATCCAGAAGCTCACAGGCAGCATGGTGGCACTCGGAAGGTTCATTTCCTGCTTGGGCTCGCAGGGAATGCCTTTTTTCAAACTTCTGAAGAAGCAGGGCAATTTTCAGTGGACCGCCGAGGCACAGCAAGCTTTCGAGGAACTCAAGGCATTTTTATCCTCGCCGCCGGTGCTGGTTTCGCCAATGCCCGAAGAACCCCTTTTGCTCTACATTGCCGCAAGGACTCATGTAGTCAGCGCTACAATTGTTGTAGAGCGGGAGGAAGCAGGACACCTCCAAAAGGTCCAGCGGCCAGTCTACTTCATCAGCGAGGTGTTAGGAGAATCCAAGGCACGGTATCCGCAAGTGCAAAAGCTATTGTATGCCATATTGCTTACTTCTCGCAAACTCAAGCACTACTTTCAAGAGCATTCAATTTCGGTGGTCACCTCTTTTCCGATTGGGGACATACTCCACCATCGGGAAGCCACTGGGAGAATTGCAAAATGGGCGATCGAGTTTGGAGCTTTTGAAATCTCCTTCAAGCCGCGAATAGCAGTAAAATCTCAAATACTCGCCGACTTCGCCGCTGAGTGAGTGGAATTGCAGAGCCCCACAACTTCTGAAGAGCTCGAGTATTGGACAATGTATTTTGATGGTTCCCTCATGCTCAGCAGCGCGGGGGCTAGCGTAGTGCTCATCTCTCCAACAGGCGAACGCTTGAAATACGTTCTTCAGCTCCATTTCCTAGCGTCAAACAATGCCGCCGAGTACGAGGCACTCATCCACGGACTTCGTATCGCAATATCCCTCGGTGTTCGACGACTAACAATCCGTGGCGACTCCATGTTGGTAATCAACCAAGTGCATAAAGACTGGTCGGGCATCAGAGACAACATGGCTGCATATTGCCAACAAGTGAGGAAGCTCGAAGACAAGTTCGATGGGCTGGAACTCATCCACGTGCTCCACCGCGACAATGAAGCAGCAGATGAGCTCGCAAGGCTAGGCTCCAGTTGGGCAACGGTACCGACTGGAGTATTTGTCGAAGAGCTCCACAAACCTTCAATAAGCCAACAGCAGGAGCCAAGCAAATCAGAGGAGACACCGGCCAAAGAGGAAGTCTTAGTCATCAATCCTGACTGGACAGCTCCATTCCTAAACTATTTGTTAAGGGACGAGCTCCCCGAAGACCGCGTAGAGGCAGAGCGCATCACACATCGATGCAAGAGCTACATGGTTGTCGGCGAGGAACTCTTCTGAAAGAGCGCTTCCGAAATCCTAAGGCGTTGCATATCGGAGTAAGAAGGGAAAAATCTACTCAGAGAAATCCACTCGGGAATTTGCGGGCATCACGCTGCATCAAGTACACTGGTGGGCAAAGCTTATCGTCAAGGTTTCTTTTGGCCGACTGCCGTATCCGACGTGGAAAACATTGTTCGCACCTGTGAGGGTTGCCAATTCTTCGCCCGTCAAATACATATGCCGGCGCAGGAATTGCAAACCATCCCTATCACCTGGCCTTTCGCAGTCTGGGGGCTCGACATGGTCAGTCCTTTGAAGAAGGCTCAAGGTGGTTTCACTCATCTCTTCGTCGCTATTGATAAATTCACCAAGTGGATAGAAGCAAAGCCCGTTGCCACGATCACGGCGGCCAAGGCTAAGGAGTTCTTCCAAGAAATTGTGGTAAGATTCGGCGTTCCCAACAGGATCATCACAGACAATGGAACTCAATTCCGCGGAGAAGAATTTCAAAACTAGTGCGATGAACTCGGCATCAAGATTTGTTTCGCCTCTGTGGCTCATCCAAGGAGCAATGGCCAAGTAGAGCAGGCAAACGGCATGGTGTTACAAGGTCTAAAGGCAAGGATTTCTTATCGTCTTAAGCCATATGCTGCACGATGGGTAAAAGAATTACCTTCGGTGCTCTGGGGGATGAGAACTACTCTCAGTAGAGCCACCGGGCAGTCACCTTTTTACCCACCGAGTTGGCGTTCGGATCCCCTCGGGTTCGGAGCTACAAGGAGGCCGAGTCGGAGGAGAATAGGATAGAAGATATCGATCGATTGGAGGAGACCAGGGAAGTTGCAGCAATCCAGTCGGCCAAATACCTTCAAGGCCTGCGTTGCTACCATGACCGGAATATTCGGTGTGCTTTCTCCAAAGGAGATCTGGTCCTGATAAAGAATCAAAAGAGCGAGCACAAGCTCTCTTCAAGCTGGGAAGGACCCTACATCGTCGACGAGGTAACGCGCCCGGGGGCTTACAGACTCAAGCGGGAAGATGGCGTTGTCATCAGCAACTCATGGAACATAGAGCAGCTACATCGTTTTTACTCTTAAAATATTGTATATTAATTTTGCTGTTAGTGAATAAAGTTTTTTCTTCTTCACTTGCTACTCAATTGATACTCAATTAAGCAGTAAGTTGGGGGCTACACCTAATAATGTTGCGCATGCGTAACCCTTCGTATGAGCCATTTTTTATCTTCTTCCTCTGTTGATTGCGAATAAGCCCGAGTGCATCAAAATCCAAATCGTGAAACTCTAGAACGATGAACTCCAGTCTCTCAAAAGCGTGTGCTCGGGAAAAATGGCCATGAGCCGACTTCCAGCGCCCGGGGGCTAGAGCAGTTGGGCAGAGTGCTTAAACGAAAATGGAAAAGAAACTACTCAGGCAGAGATTTAAAATCAACGAGGAAAGATCAAGCAAACATCAAGATTTCGTTAAGCGCGTTTGGGTATGGATACATCAATGCATTACACAAAAGGCGTCCAGGAGTCTAAAACCTAAGCGCGGTGTGCGCGTCCTATTGCCTCGAGAAGAGCGTCCCTTGCCCCGACAAACTTCGGGACAGCTTCAATCAGCGCGTCGATGGCAGCTGCGTCGCGGGTAGCAACTTCTTCTTCCGCAAGTTCGGCTAACGCGAGTTGTAATCGGCCCAGAGCGTGGCCAGAAAGGCCTCCTCTGCATCTAGCGCCGGTGGAGCTTCATCTTCGAAATCAAAGATCAGCTCCTCCAGAGGAGGAGATGGTAAACCTCATTACCAGACAAAGAAGATTGGGACGAAGAAGCCATCGGAGGTTCAAGGAAGAATGTCGAAAGTTGCTGAGAAGGGTTTGGGGACGGGTGATCGCTCAAGTGGCGGTGACACCCTTTTATATCCGAAGCATGGAAGCCGAACGGTCTAGAGTAAATGCTAGCGTAGGAAACCGAAGCAGCTCAGAAAAATACGCACGCACCAGAACTCGAAACAACCGAGAAGACATATGGATGCAGGACACCAAACCAGACGTAGAGCATGCAGAACATTAAAACATTAAAGACTTCCAGGGCATAATGAAGCAGCTAAAACACGGTAAAACGCAGAAAAATGTTTCGACCAAGGATCAAAATAATGATTACAGAACAAAAAGTCTCAGAAGTGCAATCCTCACATCAGACCCAACTCCAAGTTTTCGACCAAGGCGGAGGCGGTATCCCTAACCTCGTCAATCAGGGTGAGGGCTTGATCATCATCGACGGTGCAGGCAAAGCCCTCTTTGATGGCGTCGAGCTCCACTCGTGGATACAGGGACTTCACGATGGCTAACGCTTGGCAGAAACTCGTGGTCGCTATTTCCTTCAAGTGTGCTACCAGTTTTGTGGGTCCCTCCTCCAGCCGTTGGATTGTGGTGTCCGCGTCATATGAAATACCGCTGGGCCCAGCTTCGTCAGGACTCAAAATCCGCAGCATTCTTTCGGAGCCCTCCTGGAGTTTGTCAACTCGCACCTCAGTAGATTTAATCTTCTCATTAAGAACACGATACTGAGCTTGCGAGTTGACTCGGTGCACTGCAAAACTAGTCAGGTCAGCCTTAGGACACTAAAAGGCACAAAAAGGAACAAAGAACGAGTTGGGAGTAAACCTTCCAGCTCTTTCTTCATCTTCTCCGTCTCGGTTTTGGCATCCTTTTCGGACTTCTCCAGCTTCTCAACTTGCTCGTTGGTGGACTCAAGTTTTCCCTGAAGATCTGTAGCAGCGAAGACCGAAGTCAAGACAGGGAGGGTGAGTTAAGAGGCAGAAGACTAAAATGTGATCTAAGGCAGAAGGGCAAAGGAATTACCACTAAGGGAGCTCGTTAGACTCAGTTTCTCGGCCTCAAAAGCTAGGACCTGAGCCCAAAGCTTCTTCAGCTCTTCTCGGTTCTCCACTCGGACTCGGCCGAGTTCCTCCTACAGCTCGACGCGGACTCGTTGGACCTCGGCCTCATAGTCCTTCCTCATCTTGGTCTTCGGGAGTATCTCCCGGAGAAGGGCGTTCCTGTCCTGGGCGCGCTCCGCCAGACGCTGAAGGCGACAAAACGAATAATAAAGTTACATCAAGCATCAAAGACAAAAAGAAGAGAGCTTCAAAAGACAACTCGGCACAAGCAACTTACGTGACCAAGGCGAAAACAATTGTAGGCAGCATCACAAAAAGCCTCCCATTCCTTAGCCTCGCCTTCGTCATCATAGGATATCCCATCGACATGTTTGTTGAAGAACGTGACCTGCACCGGAGAGTTCGGACGGGGAGGCCGAGGGAGTTCTTCTGGCGGAGGCGAATGGCGAGGAGGCTGGGGGGGTTCTTCTAGCAGAGGAGAAGGTGAGCGGCAGGAGTAGAAGGCACAACTTGACCAGTCGGCTCGGAAGAAGTTTGCGGCCGGGGGCTGCTCTGATTCGAGTTGCCCCTGGTGTTTTGGGTCGCGGAGGCTAGGGGTGAAAACGGGTCAGATACGGGCGGATATTGCTCTTCCCGTATCCTAACTCATATTTTTTTCCCGGATTCGGAACCGGATACGGGCTAATCGGATCTGGATACGAATCCGGATAATTCGGGATACGGATACGGATCGGATATACAACGGATTCGGATCGGGAACGGATAAATCGAAAACGGATAATGCATGCATATATAAAGTAATATATGTTGAATCAAACCACACGAATACATCACAATATGTTAGTTTTAATGGATTGGTCCATCTGTACATTGGTTATATCTTTCTGAGTTTACAGATTATAGACTAGAACGGAATCCTCTATGGCTCTCTTTCAAGTAACTAATGCTCAAAAGTTAACTAGTACAATGGAAGCAAGACAAAAGAAACCGGACAATGAATCGACAAACTGCTATCGCTAGCATTTCCGATTAAGACAACAAAAGAGAAGTACTAGAAGATAGGAAGTTCTCGGTCCTAAATGGCGACATCATCTCCCAAGTCCAAACACGTTCAATTCCTTGAACGAAATAAATCCCTTTGTCTTGGTTTCTCCTAGCGCCGAGAACTTCTATGTATTATCATCCACAAAGAACTCAAGCAGTGTTTGTTACATATGAGATCCCAAACGTCACATCCAATCTCAAATTCCTCAATACATATTCTCAATTTCGATCCTACGGTATTCATCGAGAACATAGTGCAAATTATTCATGTTCTAATTGAACCGCTTAAGATCGAGATCAGAACTTAAATCTATGATACTGGCGATTGGCAGTCTAATGTCCATATCCATGTACTAGCACATATAGTATCTTGTCTTGGAATTACAGTCGCAGCTCCTAAATATTTTTCTTGTAATAATTAACAAACAAACAAGCAAGCCTCACTTTATTGCAAACCAAGCCAAATTAAACAAAGAAACCAAACTTGCACGCCCGAGAGGGCAAGGGGCGGTTTTCCCTGGATACATACACAGCAAGTTTTTCTGATTCATGCGGGGTATGGAAACCACTTACCTGGACTCCTCAATCCTCATCAATTGCCGGCCGAGCAGCTGAGGTAGTTAGATCTAAGCGTCGGCGGCTTGAGGGAGACGGAGCTCGGGCCGGAGGGAGACGCCGCCGGGGAGGATCGGAGCTCGAGCCGGAGGGAGACGCCGGGGACCGGGGACGGCAGCAGATCGGCTAGGGCGGTGGTGGACCGGATGGCATTGGCGACAATGGCGAGACTCGAGAGCATTAGCCGCCCGAGAGACGAGAGACCGAGAGAGTTAGGTTTTGGCGTCTGGCCGCTTTGGCCTTTGGCTTTGGGGAATCGAAACCCTGAGAGAGAGAGCCAGAGACTGAGGCTATCGGCCACGTGGAGTCCCGAATTTGAAATCCGGATATCCGAATAGCTAAATATCCGATATCCGATTCCCGACCCATATTTTTCGGATAATATACGCTCCGTATCCGATCCGATATCCGTTTTAAATATCCGGATCCGGATCCGAATCCGACCCGATATCCGTTTTTCATCCCGAATCCGGTTCTAACCGGATCCGGCTCCGGATCAGGCGGGAAATATCCGTCCCGTTTTCACCCCTAGCGGAGGCTGTCGGGAGAGTCGTCGCCGCTGGCTCCGGAATTACATCAGGAGTGATGGGCGTGGCACCAACCGGCGCTTTAGTCCCCAGCTCGCTTGAAGCATCTTTAGCAATAGCCCCCTGGGGCTCCTGATGCGGCGCGTCCACAGGGACCTTATCGGTAGGCTTTCTGGAGAAAGGAGCAGTCAGGGCATGACCCGGAAGAATAAAGAAGAGCGAACAAGGAAACCAACTTGCCGGATCGCGTTATTTTTATCCCCGAGCCCTTTCGCGCAGATGGACCGCCGGCAGAGGAACCAGTCTGCGCACCCGGTGCGGGGGACAGAGGGTCTCGGATCGGGTGCGAGGGTGGAGGCACGCTGCCGGCCGAGTGCCATGTTTGGAGTTCAGGGGCCTCGGGGTCCACAGACTGGCTTGAAGATGAAGAAGTCACTGGAGGAGCGTGTACGGCTGCCGAGTCCCGAACCTTTGGGCCTCCAGTCAAGCGCACGTTGGCCACCGACTGCCTCTTCTTCTCCTTGTGCTTGTGGACGACTGGACGCTTACCCTTTCCCAAGGGGTCTTCGGCTTCACTTGCCTTGCTCTTTTTGGCACCCGGAGCTGGGGGCGAGGTGTGAGCAAGGAGTTTTCGCTTGGTGCTCTTATGTTGAGGAAATTCGGGCAGCGGCGCATCGGAGAAAAAAGCGTCGTGACCCTGCAAGCCTAGGTATCAAACATATGATTAAATGTATCCACTCTAGAGCTAGAAAAACTGGTCGGGGAAGATAAAACAACATCTTACCGGCGGCGAAGGATTCGACTTGTTGAAGGGCTGGGGGCACCCAGTATTGGTGATGTGAACGCCCGGGATGAAGAGATCACTCAGGCACTTGAGGAGAGTGTCCCTGGGGACTAGTTCAGTGGCTTCCCGGGTGGTGTCGCGTTCTCCTGCGTAGTCAAATCCCAGATGATCTCGCTCCTTGAGGGGCTGCACCTGATGAAGGCTAAAATTGACGACGATCGTGACACCAGTCAGACCGCCTTCTTTTAATTTGGCGATCATCCCCATGAGCTCCTCCACCTGGTTCGCCCCGCCGTCCGAAGGGGGTGAAGTCCAGTCTAGTAAAGGTTTGGGCGAAACTCTGGAAAAGGAAGGAAGTGAAGGCTTGGGATTGGTGCAATAAAACCATTCCTGATGCCAGCCTTTGTTCGAGGTTTTAAAAGGAATAGCAAAATAAACCTTCTTCAAGCCGTCCCTTAGTTGGAATCCGGCTCCTCCAACTGCTTTGGGGAAATTCTTGTTCGGGAAAGGCTTGAGGAGGAAGAGATGGCGGAAAAGATCAAAATGCGGGCGAATGCCAAGGAAGGCCTTGTAGAGGTGAACGAAGACAGCGATTTGAAGGATGGAATTGGGACTGAGATGGGTCAATTCAATTTCATAAAAACTAAGAAGACCGCGGAGAAAAGCGCAAGCGGGAAGGCCAAATCCACGATGAAAAAAGGATTCAAAAATGACCACTTCTTCGGTACGGGGCGTAGGGCAAGACTCACCCATTGCAGGTCAAGCAGAAAGCATCACCAATAGGGGAAAAATGCCGACGGAGATCAATTCCTCCAATCGCTTCTCCGTCGTCACAGAGGTGGCCCAATCCTTGGCCGAGGCGGATGAAGGAGCGTTGGTGGGGGAAGGAGAAGACATTTTTTGGGCAAAGGAAACTTGCGATTGCGTTGGATTGGGGTGGCAAGAGATGCTAACCCTGGCGGCGAAAGTTGCAAGAGAAGTGCTGAAAATGCGGAGACGAAGGGGCAAATGAGAATAGTGCGCAGAAAGCCGTTTCATGCGCACCCAGTCTCATATTTATAGGGAGTGAGGCTAATTTTCGCCTTGAGCGGGAAAACGCTTCGCCTTCCGTATATCTTGGGGTTGCCCTAGGGCGCGCTTCAAGATGGGCCTGTGGCCGTGTGCAGTGAATCACTGTACATAGGCACAATTGGGCCAAAACTAATTTGGGAAACGGTATGCCCCATGATGGGCCAAAAGCCAATGACCGCGTCAGACGGGATTTGGGTACCTTCCAAATGTAAACATCCTCTTATGATATGCCTCATGATAGGTCATATGCTGGATACCATTCAAAATGGGGTCAGGTATCATAAAGATGGTTCAGGTACAGATATTCCAGAGGTATGCCTCATGATAGGTCATTAGCCGTATGCTGCAAAAGGCAGACACGGGTACCGCTTGGATAAATCTTGGTACGCCTCATGACAGGCCAAAAGCTGTGTGCCCTGGCACACAGGTACCACTCGGCTAAAAGCTAACCTGAATGGAGATATTCTCCATGCCGAGTCGAGTGCTGGCTTAGTGAACTGGGTCGGGAACCACTCGGGATAATTACGCGTGGAGCATTTTCGAGTCCCTCACGACCTCCTTGCCTACTACAAAGTACTCGGCTGCAGAGAAAACCAGTCGGAAAGTCTTGATAGTAAGAGGGCAATTCGATCGCAAAGCACTTGGGGGCTACTGTGGGATGCATACACCACGGGTATCTGCAAGGCAGGCCTGCAAGGCCCAACTGAACGAGGTTGGGCCAGGCTGACTGCAAAGAAATAGAAGTTACCAGGGGCGCACCAAGACGTGCCAAATAAGGAAGCCTTAGAGATGGCAACCGATCCAGATTAGGTAGGATACGATTGTAATCCAGGCCGTTACAATACGGATAGGTACATGAGTTATAATCTCTACTTTGTATCCGACCAGGACTCTCTTTTGTAACTGCCCTCCTCTGCTATATAAAGGGAGGGACGGGGAAACATCAACATACAATCTGATCAGCAAAATAGCTAGCCACATATAATTCTAGAGCACAGGACTAGGGTATTATCTCCTCCACGAGAGCCCGAACCTGTATAAATCTCGTGTCTTGTGCTACCATCGAGTTTGGATCCAACGCCTAGCCCCTTTTTGATTATTGCCGACAACAAACGTCGACACCTTCCTCATCTTCTGAAAATCCTAGGGCTTTACATTCCTTTATTTTGTCCTTGATCATAGTAGCTTCTTTATCTAACTTTTGCATCTTTTTGATCAGATCCGTCAAAGTTGGTTGAATTTCCAAGACAGCTACGAAACCTTCCTCCACTAGTTCCAAATTCAAACGCTGAAACTCCTCGTGAAAGGGAGGTTGTCCTCCTTAAATCATCAAATTGTTGCAGTAGCTCTTTCGGTCTAAGGCATCAGCAACTACATTAGTCTTGCCAGGATGATAATGTATTCCCACATCATAATCCTTAATTAACTCTAACCATCTTTGTTGTCTTAGGTTGAGGTCTGTTTGAGTGAAGATATACTTGAAACTCTTGTGGTCTGTGAGGATCTCACGGTGATTCCCAATGAGATAATACCTCCATAACTTTAGTGCATGCACAACTACAGCCATGTCCAAGTCATGAGTTGGGTAGTTTTTCTCATGTGGTCACAATTTTCGTGTGGCGTATGCAACTACTTTGCATTCTAGCATTAAGACACATCCAAGTTCTTGTTTTGAAGCATCATAGAAAATCTCAAAGTTTTTCTGAATATCTAGTAAAATGAGCATTGGGGCTATAGTCAGTCTTTTCTTCAATTTCTGAAAATTTTGCTCACATGCTTCAGACCATTCAAACTTTCCTTCTTAAGTAGCTGGGTGAGTGGTCTTACAATCTTCAAAAATCCTTCTATGAACCTTCGGTAGTATCCCGCTAAACCAAGAAAACTTCTGATGTCAGGCACTAACTTGGGATGCCTCCAATCAAGTACACATTTCACTTTTTCGGGGTCTACTGAGATATCTCAGCAGAAATTATATGCCCCAAGAAAGCAACTTCTTTCAACCAAAATTTATACTTACTGAACTTGGTATATAACTGGTGATTCCTGAGCTTTGGAATAGACAAGAATATTATCTATGAATATCACCACAAATTTTTCTAAGTATTCTATAAACAATTTATTTATCAAATTCATGAAATAAGCTGGTGCATTGATCAGACCAAAGACATAACTGTGAACTCATATAGTCCATATCGGGTAGCAAAAGCTGTCTTCAAAATATCCTGTGACCTTATTTTCAACTGATGGTTTCCAGATCGAAAATCAATCTTAGAGAGCATACAAGCTCCTTTCAACTGATCAAACAAGTCATCAATCCTAAGCAATGGATACTTATTCTTGATTGTGACTTTATTTAGAGCTCTCTAGTAGGATGACTGCAATTAATATTTTAGATATAAATGGAGCATAACGCGCACACCGCCTCTGTAATAGTATATTTCTAAGAGGGAAGTAGAGATTTCAAATAGGGATTTAACAGGGCATCGAATATGGATGACATAATTCCTTTATTCCGTGCATATAATCTTTTCTCATGCAAGGATGATATATAGTTGCAAATAACCCAATAATTTGGGACATTGTTGTATTTCTGTGCACCCCAAACGGATCACATAATTGACAAATAAATATGCAAGCAAGCCACACATATGATTGTTTGTTTTGAATTAGTCGTGCATATATGCTCGAGCTAGCTGGCCACTGGTTGCCTATAACGAGCATAAAAAGCGGAATAAAAATGTTTATCATCTTTTTTTTGTTATAAGAACGGTCTACCAATCCCCAAGAAATATGTTTCTGTCCCTCTAAAAAAAATACATAACTGTATTTGTAGCGAAAACACCATTCTCGTGCAAAATATGCATGTCACAATTTCTTTATTATTTTTTAATCATACCAAACTTTCATTGGTTGGACAAGAGCACCATTTCAATCGAATGAAACGATCCATACTCTTCCTTCTCTGATAGACTGATATAATGCACCTGTACACCACGTATGAATTTTGAACAGATAGTATGCAAGAAAAATGTGTGTATATATGATAGCTATTTATGTATATAGAGGCTGTTATGTAATATTACAAAGAGGAACTTTCACAAATACTACATATCTTTTGTTATAACTATCAGAAAACTAACTATGCATTTCAATTTATATTCTATAGAACTACATGTACTTTGGCCCAACATTTCAATAAACTACACACCTGATGATTCCATTCTAATTTTATACTTGATATGGATGGAATTACACTAGTAGGTAGATCCCGCATATCACTGTCTGTAGCAATTGATGGGAATAAATAGATGTGTAATAGACTGAAAGTGTTATGCCAAAGTATGTGTAGTTCCGTAAAATATAAACTAAAATGTATTTTGGCTAGTTATATGAAAATATGTATAGTTTTATGAAATTTACTCTATTGCAAACTAGTAATCCAGTATTCAGTAATGTTCCAAACAAATTAATCTCGCTTGTTTTGAGTACCATGCAAGTTTTTTTTTAAGGATCTTGACAAGTTTAGACGAAAGCCAAATATATATACTCCCTTTAGTCATGAGTAGTAGTTGTTTTGGATATAGCTGTAGTTAAATTTTCAAAATTCAACTATCAATATATTTTTAAATAATTAAATTGGATATATGAAAATTATATACATAGTTTTGTCTTGAAAAGTACTTTCATAATATTATAATTTTATTAGATTTTATAAATATATTAAAAAAATTAATGATCAAAACTATATTTTAGAGACTATACGAGCGTTCCAAAAAGACGACTATTTTTCTCCGGAGGGGTCCTAGCCAAGGCCAGCTGGCTCGAGCTCACGGAACATTGTTTCATTCAATGTTACGAACTTAATTATGTATGAAGGCACGGCACATCAATGAATTGACTTTTAGTTCGTGTTGTCCATGAATTGAATTGTAGTACACGTTTTAGTAGTAGGTCATATTGGATTAATGCCGCAAGTTGCAACCATTTCATCCAAAACAACAACTAATAGGTGCAGAGTCTACCAAAGAGAAACTTCTATCAAAAAGGTTTCGCTAAACCTTAGGTAACATGGTTAATCTCCTGAACAAAAGATCAACCACGGATCTCATTAATCAGCTAATGACATGTACACACAGGTGAAAATAGGTAGCAAGGCGAAGTACTGATGCACCTTACCGTTGGTGGCAAGCGGGCAGTGAAGACACACCGAAGAATACGGCAGCCAATGAGATTCACAGTGGTGGCTGTCTTTTCCCTGTTATTTCTTGTTTAGATGGTCTATTTCTACTCAAGATTCTTGTAAACATGCTAAAATTTTAGACTAAAATTCCAGTCATCCTCAGAAATTCTTATCAAAAATAGGAAACCAAACAAACCCTTATTACAGTGCAAGGCCCACCCACCAATACGGTTACTTCCCTCCCCTTTTTCTTATATAACGGTCAACTACCACCTCTCTTCGCCTGCTCCTTCCTTCTCGTCTCACCCAAGCGAAGACTACACCACCGCCGCCGCGCTGTAATGGCCAACGAGCACTTCTTCCCCGGCGAGTACTTTCCCTCCGGCCTCGCCGCTCCGTTCCTCGGCTCCTCCTATGCGCGGTCGCCCCGGCCTGGCCTCGACGTCGGCGCCGCCATGTCCGCCTTGGGGCTGCCCTGGGCCGACCACCAGCTGCCTGCGGCGGACTCCTCCGGCACCACCGCGCACTTCGACTCCGCGCTCAGCTCCCTCGTCTCGTCCCCGGCCGCCGCCGGCGTTGGCGACGACGACGTCGCCATCGGCGACCTGATCGGCCGGCTCGGCAGCATCTGCAACGGGGCCAGCGCCAACAACTCCTGCTACAGCACGCCGCTCAGCTCCCCTCCCCGCGGGGCGCCGCAGACGGCGTTCCGGGGCTACGCCGGCGCCGCGCTCGAGAACGGCCGGCTGTCCCGGGTCTCCAGCAGCAAGTCGCTCGGTGGCGCCGCCCCCGCCGCGTCGGCATTGGAGAACTCCGGGCCGGAGATGAGCTCCAAGAAGGGCGCCAACGCCGGCGGCGAAGGCTCCGCGCGGAAGCGCAAGGCCTCGGCGAAGGGCAAAGCGAAGGAGACCTCCTCTTCTGTGCCCGCAGTACGGCCCAACTGCTCCATCAGTTCTTGTCCAGTTAATTAATCTCCAATTAATGGTGTCAAATTCAATCCGAGGACTAATTCTTGGCACAAATGCAGACGGCGGCGACCAACGCGAGCCCGAAGCGGTGGAAGGACGCCTCCGACGGCGACAACGACGCCGCCGCCGCCGCCACGGCGGAGGAGAGGCCGGAGCCGCCCAAGGACTACATCCATGTGAGGGCGAGAAGGGGCAGGCCACCGATAGCCACAGCCTCGCCGAGAGGGTACGGCCCCCTAGCTACATTCCCGAATCACAATGCACACCATCATTAACTAATCACTAGTGGTTGTTAAATTAACCTCTCTTGTTAATTGCTGTTTCGTTGGTCGATCTAGTGTGAAGTGTAAACACTTGGTTTGTTAATCGGTAGGTGAGGAGGGAGAGGATCAGCGAGAGGATGAAGATGCTGCAGTCCCTGGTGCCAGGCTGCAACAAGGTATATATCGACACACTAGAGCACATCAGCTATTTCAATTAATCCTACCACTGCCTCCCTCCATTCAAATATACACGGCCATATTGGCAGTCTTAGAAATCGTGAAGTCAAAGTTTTCTAACCTGATCGGTAATGTCGAAAAAATATATTTAGATTGATTGTATGAAAGTGATATATATATTATTAGGTTTTTCGTAAAATACACGACGGACCATGACAGTGTAGAAAATGGCGTATATTTTTTAGCAAAAAGTTGTAACCGATGTACCTGTCACCTCCCTCTCGTTAATTATAGCTAGTTTAAAAGCAGTAATTTCTACATATTACTTGAGTTTAATATTTCCTAATCCTAGCCGGTACGAGGAGTTGGACTTTTTTGCTACTGGGAGTGATGTAATATCGAGTATAATTTATTTACCGATAAAGTAAGAACAAGCAGCATTATTGCAGTGGAGGCAGTAATTTTGACCGTAATGTAAAGCTCCTGTGGTCCGAGTATATATTAATCGATTTGCGAGGTTCTTGCTTTGTTCAATAATTAATCAACCGATTATTTAATCAATTAATTGCGAGGTAGCGGTGGTTTAGGTGGCTGGCACGATTATTTTAGTGCCCAATTATTGCGACGGTGAGCCGAAACCCGGGTAGTGGTTCTACCGCTGCCGGTGGTCAAATCTGGGACTAATTTTAGTTTGAATTTGTTTTGTTTATTTAATTGGCACATGCGAATATGCGGCGGACAGATCACCGGGAAGGCTCTCATGCTCGACGAGATCATCAACTACGTCCAATCGCTGCAGCGTCAGGTCGAGGTAATAACACACCGATTTTGCAGGAATAAGACGCAAACTTTGCGGTAAAAAAGTCTTAATTTGATTTGGGTTTTGCATGCTTCAGTTCCTATCCATGAAGCTGGCGACGATGAACCCCCGGTTGGACTTCGACGGGCGTTACCTGCCGTCCGAAGATGTGAGTATATATATATATATGCCCGCTCTTCAACTCTGGTCCGTTCTACTGCTAACGATGCAGGAGCGGAACGCACCTCCAAAATTATTTAGACTACAATATAATTTTAAATACTTAAAGGACTTAATTATATAATAATTACATTACAATCTTTTTTTTCAACTTAGCTGCCAACCATTCATTTAGGTTGTTGTGATCATCATGATAAGTGCATTGAATCGTGAATAATATTGAGTATTTTATATGAAAATTCATACTATACGACCATCAATGCTTCTTTACTAAGTATTAATATAGTAAAAGATAGCTTAAGGCTTTTTTCCTAAAATAATAGAATGCCACCGAGCGATTATATGTTTATAATAATTTATTTATCAAGATTACGATTTGTTATCACTTCAGAAATATATGATAATTATTTTGGCTTCATATAAACTTTTGCATAATTTATAAACAGCCTTACCAAGATTAAAAACTAATGAATTGTTATCAGTGGGCACTATTTTTAACTGTTATCAACAACTGATCATCAATAATACACCCTCGATCTAAATTTTTTTGTTTTCGCCGCTGTAACAATGGCAGTCCAATCAAGAAATCAATCGCAGAGTTAAGACGATCAGTAGACTCAATATCAGGCGTCTATGTCACATTATCACTACACTATAACAAGTCCAAATCAACCACTAATATGCGCAATCGGTTGGCTCTTGCAACGTCTATTTCAGATGAATCAGATGGCGATGCCGGCCTACCCGTCCGACGACCCGGCCACCGCATTCTCCTACACCGGCTCGCACGCGGACCCGTTCGCCATTGCCGCCGCGCACCACGGGCTGCAGGAAGCCCGCAACTCCTTCCAGCCCGGCGGCGGCGGCGCCTTCAGCTGGGAGCAAGACCTGCAGAGCATAGTGCACATGGGGGCACCCAGCCACGGCCAAGACCAGCAGGCAGCTGCTCCAACATTGCCGTTGCCGCATCCCCATGGTTTCTACGGCAAGTTAAACCAAATCACCGTCATTTAATTTTTAGCCCGTCTGAAAATCCTTGAACTGTGGCTGAATTCGAAGTATTGAGGCTATATAGCTTCCTGTCCATGTTTGTTGAGGTTTGCTGTTTGCTGTAATTGAATGCAGGCCAGGCGACAGTAAATCACATGAAGGTCGAACCATAAATGTATGTGTGCCTGCCCTTCTGAACTGTACATACGCCAGCCGCCGTACGTACTCCTCCCTTTTTTTCTGCTCAGCAGCAAGCAGGCAGGAGCAGCAGCAGCAGCAGCTCGGAAGCTAACAATCATTACCATGAGAGGCGAGTGTCCCCCTGAACCCTGATATATTGCTTCTTTCTCCTTTATTACCCCCCTTCTCTCTCTGCGCAAGTGGGGCCCACAGAGGAGTGGGTGGGCCCGCCTGGGAAGGAAGGAAGGAGGAGGAGGAAGAGGTGAAGCCTTTTGGATGCGTGCAATGGCAGGCCTTGTTGCAGGGTGGATCTTGTATGGAGTTGAGTGTATGTGTGTTGAAAATGGCAAGGAGGGCCAGGGGTTGTGTGATGGACTCCTGGTTACGTGCCCTAACTGTAGGAAGAAAGTAGTTGCAGTGGCAGTTTATGAGAGCCTAGTATGGCAAGCATGAGGATGTAGAGAGGAAAGAAAGATCACCATCCTTTTTTGGTGCTCTTGTTTGTACTGAACTCATGTCTTTTGATCAACAATGCGTCGGTTAGTTGTTGCCCTACTGGTCTAGAACTTGATTTGAAAGTCAATGAATTGGGATGCCTCTAATAGAAAGAACGACCATCCAAACATAGTGCGCGGTCAAAAACACGCGAAAACTAAAGTCCCAAATTGCGCGCAAGAATTTCAATCTTCTCCCCGACAATGGATGAAAAACTCTAGTTCAGTTTTCTAGGTCAAAGATTCCGCAAACATATAGTCCGATTGTGCGGTTCCTGGACGACTGTAGCAATCCTCACACAGTTGAACCCAAGGAATGACATCAATAATTCAACACCTACAAAAAGATAAACTTTTACAAGCATTGGTGGTTACAACCAAGATCCACTTGCTTCAGTGTTAATCATGAGCTTGTTACCTTCACGTTGGCAATGATTGTATATTGCAGGGAGGGAGGTTTGTTGCCATATCCTAATCACACCCCCACAGTGCTTGTGTGTGGAATCTAGGGTGCCTTTCTTGGAACCCAGCTGGCAATGCGGGCCCTACGCCCAGCCAGCCAACCCTTTTGGATCTCCTCCTACACTTTAGATTTTCAGCTGACATGTACTTCATAGTCCTCAAGGGGTGCTCTTTTGGAGCCTTTTATTCCGTTGTAATTCTTGTTGTTTTGTGAGGGTTTCATCTTCCTCCCATAAGTCATATGACGTGACAATGGCTACCTCTGCTTTGGTCCTCTGAACCTACCCCGGCCCTCCTTTATGCAGACATGGAGTCGGCGAGTACTGAACTCAGTTGTAATTTCAGAGAGAGAGAGAGAGAGAGAGAGAAGGGGAGCAGATTGTCCACTGCATGCCATACTGTAAGGATTGAAAACCTTGTGCTGTCCTTGGTCTAGAGAGAATCAATGTGATGAATGGTCAATAGTAGAGTGAAGGAGAACAGTTCTGCAACAAGAGAGGTGTCATGCTCGCTTGTGCATCAGTATAATCTAGGAAGGCAGGGCTGGCCAAATGGATCAAAGGTTGGTCAAACCGAAACAAGGATCTGGCCTAAGCAGGCCAGGTTGGGAGATTTGGAAGGTTCGGTCAATGGACGCAGCCAAGATATGGTTATATATTGATACCCAGTTTGTTACTAACAGCATAATTAACCCGTGTATGGTTGTTGTTCCAGTGTTGAATTATTCAGACTCTGATACGAACTGAACTCCCCAAAATCTTAATTACATGCAGTGATCTTGATGTTTCCACGGACATCATATCGGTACACACTGTATTGATCTGAATCTTATCCGATGACAACCGCAGCTACGAACCAAGCACACACCTAGCATCGAGAGCATGCAACATCTTTCCGAAAAGCCATGATGTATTTCTGTTTGTAACTGAAGAAGATGAACTCTAAATCTGACAGACGACACTCCATGAAAAGCTTGTCTGCTGGCTAAACAGACATTGTGCCAGATGACACCACAGCATTGCAATTGCAACTGGAGAAGTGGTGATCTGACATGGCAAAAGATTCTTTGCAGCACATATTTCTGCTTAATCTCAGGGGATCAATTCTTAATCTAAGCTATGCCTAGGTGGGTGCTAGCTAGCCAGCAGGCCAGTGGCGATGCCCTTGTCACCACCCAGATGCAGCGCTTTATTTGCACTGCGGATTACAGGCGTCTCTCTGCAAAGTGAATAGGGGAGGGGATAGAAGGTTGGATGCCCTCTGTCACCGACCTATGTATGTTTGTGCTTATTCTGGCAAGTGGCAAGCATCAGCTGGACTCCCTTTACTGACGTTTATGCGCATAAAACAGGGAACATTTTGTCACTAAACGATCAGTTGTACTAATAGCTACCGATGGAAAAGCCGTAAGCCTATATTAGACCGGCCTATATAATGTACAGTAATTTTCGAGAAATTTTACAGCATATTATAGTAGCAGTATATAGTAGGTAGTAGAAATTAGATCTAACCGTTGATTTGTTAAGAGTATTTTTATTACTCTACTAGCAGAGAAAGTATAAATAAATTCTAGCTATAAACGGTTATTATTAAATTTAATGCCTTGAGCTGCGGGTCATGCCATACAGCCCGAACAAGCAACCAAAGAGTGTGAATACCTTTTCGACTTTTCTTTTAACGTCACACAAACGATTTTTAGGAAATTAGCGGACTTCTGTTGCTGCTGAATCACACAAAGAGGAGTCATTAGTGCACAGACACGTCAACACGTACGAGCGTGGTCCACAGCAGCCAATCTACGTGAGGCGTCTCCTTCCTAAAGTACCAGAGGATTGAACACGCAGGCACAGTCCTTTCATTAACGACTATGCTGCAGTGTGCATCTTTAGCTCTGTTGGTATCACCTCCATGGTTCCATCAATATACTATTAGTGATATATCTTTGAGGTAATCATAGAGGCAACGATCTTTGCGCAATCGAGCAAAATCACAGATCATCATGCAATCTAACTAAGAAAAGTTTCAAAAATTCTGAAAAAAATCATGATGTATATCTCATCTTACCCCATCTACATATAAAATTTCATGATCAAATTCGTCCTATGCTAGAAGTTACAAAAAGACAAATTTCTGACAAACTTGAATAGTTCAAATGCACCTCAAATTTGTCTTTTTGTAATTTCTAGCATAGAACGAATTTGATCATGAAATTTTATATGTAGATGGGGTAAGATGAGATTACATCCATAATTTTTTCAGAATTTTAAAACTTTTCTTAGTTGGATTGCACGAGCCCTGATTGCAATTAAATGCCATCATAGAATAGTTATATCACGTCTATGTTTATAAAACAATATGATTATTTTATCTCTTGAATAAATATCATAAGTATTGATCAATAAGTATGTTAATTATTCGTGAATTTCACTTGTTATTCATATTTTGATATTATCATTTTAATTATCATTGATCTTATATCATCATATTATTGACCTTATATCATTATGACGGATGTGATTTATAGGCCATCACGTGTATTGATTGATTATCACATTTCATAGATCATGATATAGAGATATCAAATCAATAACATGGACACATATCAGAGAATATAGTGTTGGCGTGACCCAATATGAGATACTGTGAGAATTGTTATATTCTTAAGTGTCATCAGTTGGTTTCATACATAGTGTATGTGGAATTCTTAGACTTAAGATCGTTGTAGTTTCCAATATGTATAATAGTATACTTAGGAGTTGCCAAACGTTAGTCCATAACTAGGTAGTCTTCAAGGTAACTTTCGAGTTTATTATGAAACATACGAAGGAATTTGAGCAATCAAGATAGGATTTGCCCCTCTTATATAATGGGAGAGATATCTCTGGGTCTCTTGATGAGCACTATATAGGTTCATCAATATGATCTTTGTATATATTTGGAAGTCCCTATGCCCGCTAGGAGTTTTCGATCCATGGACGAAATATATGAATCTATAGGGTCGCACACTTAATAGGTTGAAATACATTAATTTGGATTGGATCTATTACTAATGGACCAAGCGAGTTTTGTACCTTGGTTAGACCCTTAACATAGGGTTCCACTGAGAGGCCATATAAAGGAGGCTAAAGGGATGCAACTATTGTATCACCGCACCCACCAAAAACCCTAGGCATCACTGCTCAAGCCCTACCGTATACGCTGGTGCTAACACACCGACGCACGGCATTTCTTCCCCGAATGTGTGAAATTCAGTAAAGACGTTGCTACTACCCTGCGGCGCTGATCGGAATGATCGTTCAGGCTTGTTTGACCATCACTTGGGGACGGTCAATCATTTCTCGAGGATGATCGACCACTGCTCCAGGACGCGCGATATGTTGAATCAGGCTACTTCAACTCTCATTCCGCTGCACTGCATGTCTGGTAGTAACGGTCCATAATTTCTCACTAGCTTGACATCCTAATTTGCGCGGTATAATTTTTAGTTTATGCTAGTGTAGCCTACTCATATTCTTTCAGTACATTTTCCAATATCAGTTAGTTTTAGTTTTCTTTTGAGTTGTAGATTGATATGTGAAATATCTTACATGATAGCACTTGAAATATTGTTTTGTGTCCCAAACATTTATCATATGTCTAGTCGATGTCAAAATCGGGGAGAGTGAAGTACTAAGGGGTTGTTTGAGAGAGCTGTGTTTCAGCTTTGGTCTAAAAGTTTCTCCAAACAGGATGGCTGCAAAGCAGCTGAAAAGCTAAGTCACAGCAGAAGCACCTCCAAAAATTGTATCCGCTGGGGATAGTCTAATACAAGGTATGAATTGATCATGCTTCGTGTAACAGTCAAAGCAAGGTAGACATGTACGGTTTTCCATTGGTCTAATATTTATCACGTTGACTGTTTCCTTTGTGTACATGCAACTGTGGTAAATTTTTCCACTGTTTACCGTTGAGCTCCGCTAGTATCACCTCCATGAATGTGCATTCTGCACTATCAGTTAATGTTGGCTTTCTTTTCGTGGGTGAAAATCGATTTGCCAAATATCTTTACACGGTAGCCCTCGAATTCAAACAATTCACATATACATGCAGTTTGCAACGCCCCAGAGGTAAACACACTCACTTTCGTTTACACGGAACAATTAAAGATGCCATAGGCACACTGCACATGTAGCAATCAATTAGTCTTCGAGCTGTGCTTCTATATTTTCTTTCTCAATATAAGTTATCTCTACTACTTCTAATTAGGAGTCAGTGGCGGTCGTCCGTTCTCTTTTAGAACATCTAATCTGTTAGATCTGGCACGAATAGCTGAAATGTTGTCGAGATATGCTCTGCTTGATGTGTGTATGAAATAAATTGTATTTTATTGTATGGCTTAGAATTCTTCCTACTTATATATCACCCTTTTTACGATTCTGTTGGAACGCACAGACACCCTACTAGTATATATAAATTTTAAAGCAGATAAAGAGGTAAGTAATCACCGTCTATAAACCGGGCCAGGAATTAATTGTTACACCCTCATTTACCATCAATATGGAGGAGACCGATGTCCTGAACGTGTCGTGGAAAATCTTGAATATCTCGACTTGTTTTCTCCATCCTTAAACGACCACGGAACTGTTGTATATCCAAAACATTTACCATCTGTATATCTAGTCCATATCAATATCGGGGACGGAGATCGAGAGCAAGTCCGGACAGGTCATGGGAATTTTTTGATCAAGGCCTGAATTTCTCGCTCGCCTTCACTGCGAGATGTGGATATCCAGTAAATTAAAAGGTATTGAATTGATCATGCTAGCTCGTTGTAGCATCGAAAGAAAAGCTAGGGAGACATGTACGGTTCTCCATTGGCCTAGCTAATATTTATCGCGCGCATTGACTAATGCATTTGTGTACATGCAGCTGTGGTAATTTTTCTACTGTTTACCCTTGAGCTATATATACATTCTCGGGCTTGGGTCCGATGGAAGATGGGAGCGAGAATGCAGCCATGCTTGTTGCGTTCTAAGTGTTAATTATGTGCGTCATTGTCGAATCTATGGAGATCGTATAAGCACGACTTCAGAATGGAGACATAAGATGTTAATATATAGTTCTTTTCTCTTTATTGATATTAATATATTATATGTGTACAACATCGCCCTATGTCCTCACTTTTATACGGGAGAGTGTGGACTTTTTTTTTGCAGAGGAAGAAAATTATATTCTAGTGTAGTTTATCGAGACTCCGGTCCTAATTAGGAACTTCGTAAGAGCCTATTTAGGAAAGCGTGTGTGTATACATATATATGGAATAGAATATTGTCTATTTTGGCTAGACCAGAATCTGAAAAGCTGATGCTGCAGTGTGCATCTTTAGCTCTGTTGGTATCACCTCCATGGTTCCATCAATATACTATTAGTGATATATCTTTGAGGTAATCATAGAGGCAACGATCACGTGCGAGAACAATGCATCACAGAGTCAATCTAGCAAGAAAAGTTTCAAAAATTCTGAAAAAAATCATGGATGTATATCTCATCTTACCCCATCTACATATAAAATTTCATGATCAAATTCGTCCTATGCTAGAAGTTACAAAAAGACAAATTTCTGACAAACTTGAATAGTTCAAATGCACCTCAAATTTGTCTTTTTGTAATTTCTAGCATAGAACGAATTTGATCATGAAATTTTATATGTATGATAAGATGAGATGTACATCCATAATTTTTTCAGAATTTTTAAACTTTTCTTAGTTGGATTGCACGAGCCCTGATTATTTTATGCCGTTCATAGAGATAGTTATATCACGTCTATGTTTATAAAACAATATGATTATTTTATCTCTTGAATAAATATCATAAGTATTGATCAATAAGTATGTTAATTATTCGTGAATTTCACTTGTTATTCATATTTTGATATTATTTTTAATTATCATTGATCTTATATCATCATGTGGGACAGATGTGATTTATAGGCCATCGCGTGTATTGATTGATGATCATATTTTACGGATCATGATATAGAGATATCAAATCAATAACATGAACACATATTAGATAATATAGTGTTGGAGTGACCCAGCATGAGATACTATGAGAATTGTTATATTCTTAAATGTCATCAGTTGGTTTCATACATAGTGTATGTGGAATTCTTAGACTTGAGATCGTTGTAGTTTCCAACATGTATAATAGTATACTTAGGAGTTGCCAAACATTAGTCCATAACTAGGTAGTCTTCAAGGTAACTTTCGAGTTTATTATGAAACATACGAAGAAATATGAGCAATCAAGATAGGATTTGCCCCTCTTATATAATGGGAGAGATATCTCTGGGTCTCTTGATGAGCACTATATAGGTTCATCCAATATGATCTTTGTATATATTTGGAAGTCCCTATGCCCTGCTAGGAGTTTTCAGTCCATGGACGAATATATGAATCTATAGGGTCGCACACTTAATAGGTTGAAATACATTAATTTGGATTGGATCTATTACTAATGGACCAAGCGAGTTTTGTACCTTGGTTAGACCCTTAACATAGGGTTCCACTGAGAGGCCATATAAAGGGAGGCTAAAGGGATGCAACTATTGTATCACCGCACCCACCAAAAACCCTAGGCATCACTGCTCAAGCCCTACCGTATACGCTGGTGCTAACACACCGACGCGTCGGCATTTCTTCCCGAATGTGTGAAATTCAAGAAAGGCGTTGCTACTTCAAGGGCCGATCGGAATGATCGTTCAGGCTTGTTTGACCATCACTTGGGGACGGTCAATCATTTCTCGAGGATGATCGACCACTGCTCCAGGACGCGCGATATGTTGAATCAGGCTACTTCAACTCTCATTCCGCTGCACTGCATGTATGGTAGTAACGGTCCATAATTTCTCACTAGCTTGACATCCTAATTTGCGCGGTATAATTTTTAGTTTATGCTAGTGTAGCCTACTCATATTCTTTCAGTACATTTTCCAATATCAGTTAGTTTTAGTTTTCTTTTGAGTTGTAGATTGATGTGTGAAATATCTTACATGATAGCACTTGAAATGTTTCGTGTCCCAAACATTTATCATATGTCTAGTCGATGTCAAAATCGGGGAGAGCGAAGTACTAAGGGGTTGTTTGAGAGAGCTGTGCTTCAGTTTTGGTCTAAAAGTTTCTCTAAACAGGATGACTGCAAAGCAGCTGAAAAGCTAAGCCACAGCAGAAACACCTCTAAAAATTGTAGCCGCTGGGATAGTCTAATACAAGGTATGAATTGATCATGCTTCGTGTAACAGTCAAAGCAAGGTAGACATGTACGGTTTTCCATTGGTCTAATATTTATCACGTTGACTGTTTCCTTTGTGTACATGCAACTGTGGTAAATTTTTCCACTGTTTACCGTTGAGCTCCGCTAGTATCACCTCCATGAATGTGCATTCTGCACTATCAGTTAATGTTGGCTTTCTTTTCGTGGGTGAAAATCGATTTGCCAAATATCTTTACACGGTAGCCCTCGAATTCAAACAATTCACATATACATGCAGTTTGCAACGCCCCAGAGGTAAACACACTCACTTTCGTTTACACGGAACAATTAAAGATGCCATAGGCACACTGCACATGTAGCAATCAATTAGTCTTCGAGCTGTGCTTCTATATTTTCTTTCTCAATATAAGTTATCTCTACTACTTCTAATTAGAGTCGATGGCGGTCGTCCGTTCTTCTTTTAGAACATCTAATCTGTTAGATCTCGCACGAATAGCTGAAATGTTGTCGAGATATGCTCGCTTGATGTGTGTATGAAATAAATTGTATTTTATTGTATGGCTTAGAATTCTTCCTACTTATATATCACCCTTTTTACGATTCTGTTGGAAGCATACGGACACCCTACTAGTATATATAAATTTTAAAAGCGAGATAAAGAGGTAAGTAATCACCGTCTATAAACCGGCCAGAATTAATTGTTACACCCTCATTTACCATCAATATGGAGGAGACCGATGTCCTGAACGTGTCGTGGAAAATCTTGAATATCTCGACTTGTTTTCTCCATCCTTAAACGACCACGGAACTGTTGTATATCCAAAACATTTACCATCTGTATATCTAGTCCATATCAATATCGGGGACGGAGATCGAGAGCAAGTCCGGACAGGTCATGGGAATTTTTGATCAAGGCCTGAATTTCTCGCTCGCCTTCACTGCGAGATGTGGATATCCAGTAAATTAAAAGGTATTGAATTGATCATGCTAGCTCGTTGTAGCATCGAAAGAAAAGCTAGGAGACATGTACGGTTCTCCATTGGCCTAGCTAATATTTATCGCGCGCATTGACTAATGCATTTGTGTACATGCAGCTGTGGTAATTTTTCTACTGTTTACCCTTGAGCTATATATACATTCTCGGGCTTGGGTCCGATGGAAGATGGGAGCGAGAATGCAGCCATGCTTGTTGCGTTCTAAGTGTTAATTATGTGCGTCATTGTCGAATCTATGGAGATCGTATAAGCACGACTTCAGAATGGAGACATAAGATGTTAATATATAGTTCTTTTCTCTTTATTGATATTAATATATTATATGTGTACAACATCGCCCTATGTCCTCACTTTTATACGGGAGAGTGTGGACTTTTTTTTTGCAGAGGAAGAAAATTATATTCTAGTGTAGTTTATCGAGACTCCGGTCCTAATTAGGAACTTCGTAAGAGCCTATTTAGGAAAGCGTGTGTGTATACATATATATGGAATAGAATATTGTCTATTTTGGCTAGACCAGAATCTGAAAAGCTGAGAAAACTTGTCTCCTTTCCCTGCTCTCGTTGTCTATGTAATAAATCGACGAGCAAGACAAGTGAGATCAAGGCTTGCTCTTTGTCGGCAAGACCGCACGCATGGCAGATCAAGAGTAGCGGTCAATCAATTAATCTATGATCAAAATGAGCATAGGCTTTAAGGGTTTTTTCATAATACTTTTTATAGCTTTGATCGGTGAATGTTTTAGGGTGCGTTTGGTTGGGTGAACGAGGGTGAATGGGATAGGATGGTACAGGATGGATGAGATGATCCTGGATGAGATGGTACAGGAAAGGTGTTTGATTGGTTGAATGGAATGATACAAGATTTTGTTTGGTTGCTTGGATGGAATGATACAGGATGGTATGAGATGATATTTGATTGCTTGAATAGAATGATACAGGATAGTACGAGATAATGTTTGGTTGAAGGGATGGAGTTGGATTGAGGGATAAGATTGATTTGAGGGATGAAACTTGATTATCCGAGCTACGGATACAGGGATGAAGCTTGAAGCCTAGGTATCATCTGGAGTGTGCAGAACACGCAAATTGAATGGAAATTTGTACTCTTTTTTTCCCTCTCTTGGGGTTTATGTATTAATTAATGGATGCATCAATCTGTAGGCAAAAATGTCATGTACCGACAGACAACAATACAACATCACAAGTTCAAAACAGAAATTAATTCAAAAACAACATCACACGTTCAAAAACAGCAATACATCATCACAAGTTCAAAAACTGACACTGAATTTTCTAGGATACCATTACAGGTATACCTTCTGGTCAGGCTAGCATTTGTATCAGATACTGAGCTACTACAAAAGAGAATGTAATACTACTTGCAAACAGCACTTTATACAGGTCCATCATCATTTGAGATCACCAGTACCACAAAAATACTCTTGGTGAACCAGTATTACATCATCAAAATTCAGTACAAACCAACAAAAATACTCTTGGTGAACCAGTATTACATTCTTGGTGAAACCAAACAGTACTCAACAGATTTGCATTACAGAGCTTCCATCAAGTTATCCATGTCACAAACACATAACCTGGAACATCTCCAATCAGTGATCGCATGACAGAAGGTAAATAAAATAGCTAGGAAAAGGAATATCAATGAACTCACCAAGTGGTAGATTGTATCAACAGATAATCCACAGGGCTCACAAGATCTCTGATAGGAATTTGCTAAGTCATCAGTTGAAAAGCATATATGAAAACCCCAAAGGCAGAATCTTATGAACTCAAATAATGCCATATATACCAATCTTCAGTATAAAGGTTATTGCAAATACAACCTCCTAGATACTTGAATTGAGACAGAAACACATAACCAATGAAACTTGCATTGAGAGGTGATGATAGAAGCACTACTCATACAACATCACTGATTGAAATCAATAAGCTAGGTACAGTAATCAATAAGCTACGTACAGTAAAAACATCATGCATGTATACTCATTGCCCTGTCCATGGCTCTTTTGAGGACTGCAAGAAGGCACTTTCACCTGCTCTATCTATAAGCTTGTTACTTCCATGATCAGTCACTAGATTCTTTCACATGCCCAACTACAAGACATAATTAACTGCAGCACAGAGGAGAATTTTTTAATGATATATAAAAGGCTACTTTCCCTATTTTATTAGATCAAAGATTGTGCGAAAGCTAAGAGCCATAAGACCAGGAACGCATATTAGGGAATACTCCTAGATGGACTAATCAAAACAACACAGGCAAACATCACCAAAATAGGGAAGTTCCATAACAACAACCACCCTGATCTACAACTGTGGACCTGATACGGCCAACCAAACGCACCCTTAATCACACAATATCGTGCTGATTTTAAGACCACTTGGAGCTGTTTTAGGTGATACACAAATTGGTTGTGTTAGATGATTTAATTATTTCATTACATAAGTCAATGGTTCAGTCGTGTGCAGTTGCCTCTTAAAACATGAGGTTTAGCTAAGGAAACAAGAACTCCAGTTCTATGTAGCTCTTTTTGTGAGATTTTGCAATGAATATTAAGATTCGTGCCCCAGAATTCAAACAAGTATCGACAGTCTGCAGATCATCTGACACTACTGGAAATCGCAGGACATGGAGAATAAAAATAAACCTTCAGCCTTGCACGTTTTTCTAAATTTGTGTTCACTTAAACTGATCACTGTAATATGAACAATATCAGTTTCATGTTGGGACAGTGAAATAAAACTGGGTCTACAACTATCAGTTAACTATGCCTCTCATCCGAACTACTTATTAAGTAAATTTGCTGGCTCGTGGTCAATTACAAGTGTGCTCAGACTCTAGGATCGGACATTTCAGATTTCATCAAGCCATGAACATCAACCAATAGGTCCAACAGTAATGTCATTTAAGATTTTTTTTTCAGAGAAATGCCGTACAATTTTCAGATTTTTCAGACACAAATTTTTTAGTATAGTTTCCTTCCACACGCCAAACTAGCATCAAAGTACCTATGTTCTTCTCTTCCTTCTTTAGACAAACACAACAAGTGAAGCGGTGAATTTTGTAGAGCACATGACATTAGAAGCTTAAAACACCACTGTTGGATCTGCACGAATAAATTGAAATGTTGTCGAGATATCTCTGCTTGATGTGTGTATGAAATAAATTGTATTTTATTGTATGACTTAGAATTCTTCCTACTTATATATCACCCTTTTTACGATTCTGTTGGAATGCACAGACACCCTACTAGTATATATAAATTTTAAAGCAGATAAAGAGGTAAGTAATCACCGTCTATAAACCGGGCCAGGAATTAATTGTTACACCCTCATTTACCATCAGTATGGAGGAGACCGATGTCCTGAACGTGTCGTGGAAAATCTTGAATATCTCGACTTGTTTTCTCCATCCTTAAACGAACATGGAACTGTTGTATATCCAAAACATTTACCATCTGTATATCTAGTCCATATCAATATCGGGGACGGAGATCGAGAGCAAGTCCGGACAGGTCATGGGAATTTTTGATCAAGGCCTGAATTTCTCGCTCGCCTTCACTGCGAGATGTGGATATCCAGTAAATTAAAAGGTATTGAATTGATCATGCTAGCTTGTTGTAGCATCGAGAGAAAAGGGAGACATGTACGGTTCTCCATTGGCCTAGCTAATATTTATCGCATTGACTAATGCATTTGTGTACATGCAGCTGTGGTAATTTTTTCTACTTTTACCCTTGAGTTATACATTCTCGGGCTTGGGTCCGATGTAGGGCTGTAAAAAAAGCTTGAGGCTCGCAAGCTACTCAAGTTTGGCTCGTGAGAGGCTCGATTCGAGCTCGGCTCGAGCTCCAAACGAGCCGAACTCGAGCTCGCGAGCCTAACCGAGCCGAACTCGAATAGTTCGCGAGCCTACTCGAGCCTGAATCGAGCTTGTTTAAATCGAGTTTTCTCGAGCTTGTTACCGAGCTTTCTCGAGCCGAGTTTACTCGAGCTTGTTACCGAGCCTACAAAATAACCGAGCTTACTCGAGCTTACCGAACTTCCCGAGCTTATCGAGTTTAGTCGAGCCGAGCTCGAGCTTGCTCGAGTCTGAACCGAGCCGAGCCTTACCGAGCTCGAGCCTGAAGGGCCAGGCTCGCTCGAGCTCGACTCGTTTACAGCCCTAGTCCGATGGAAGATGGGAGCTAGAATGCAGCCATGCTTGTTGCGTTGTAAGTGTTACGTGTGTCATTGTCGAATCTATGGAGATCGTATAAGCACGACTTCAGAATGGAGACATAAGATGTTAATATATAGTTCTTTGCTCTTTATTGATATTAATATATGATATGTGTACAACATCGCCCTATGTCCTCACTTTTATACGGGAGAGTGTGGACTTTTTTTTGCAGAGGAAGAAAATTATATTCTAGTGTAGTTTATCGAGACTTCGGTCCTAATTAGGAACTTCGTAAGAGCCTATTTAGGAAAGCGTGTGTGTATATATATATATGGAATAGAATATTGTCCATTTTGGCTAGACCAGAATCTGAAAAGCTGAGAAAACTTGTCTCCTTTCCATGCTCTCGTTGTCTATGTAATAAATCGACGAGCAAGACGAGTGAGATCAAGGCTTGCTCTTTGTCGGCAAGACAGCACGCATGGCAGATCAAGAGTAGCGGTCAATCAATTAATCTGTGATCAAAATGAGCATAGTCTTTAAGGGTTTTTTCATAATACTTTTTATAGCTTTGATCGGTGAATGTTTTAGTGAAGAATAAATTGATACATCGGTCGTGATCGATCCAATGAACTCAACTTTGAGATTTCACAGCCTCTAATTAAGGATCTGTTTGGCAAAGCTTCAGATCTCAACTTCACTTACATCTGAAACTTGTAGGTTAAAATAAAGTGAATTAAATTTATATTTTTGGTCTAAAATGTAAACAATATGATCCATCTGAACACTCTTAATGTATTCACAACTCCAGCTTTACGAATCTGGTGGAGCTAAGAATACCAACTCCACTAAATCTAAAGATCTGATAAAGTTAAAGCCCTACCAAACACACCCTAGATCAAATGCTTGTAATTTTAATTCCTCTTCCTGTTCGCTGGAAGGGAGGTTTCTGGCTTTGATTGGATCGGTGGGGGGTCACATTAAACCGATCTACGCACACAGTACTGCCGGTCCTTCCATCCGCTGGGATGACTGTCCCCTGGCGAGATATCATGCATGGCGACGTCCAAACAAACAAGAAGCTAACAAAGACAGCTAGGATGAAAGAGTATAGAGCATCTAACGCCTGTTTATTTAGATCAGCTTACGCGTGTGCTTGTCTGCCTCCGTGAGGTTTTATCGCGAAGGCATTCAATCGTGCTCGCGTTTTAACACTTTCCCTCGCGTTTAGACTCGAGTCTCGACCACAGCTACAGTGTGAGTTTTACGCGAGCCGGACTGCTGGTTAATTTTCTCTTCACTCTTGCGAACTCTAGATCACATCGCCGAAGCGTCAGCCTCTACGATGTAAATGACGTGGACATGATACAGGCGAGGATTTGATACTCCTCTGAGACCCTCACGGCTGTTGGATTTTGATCCGAATTTCTCAATAGGCTTTAGGGACGTCTTTGGTTCATATTTTTGGTATAGCCCGTTTAGACTCGAGTCACTTCATCCATCTATAAATACCTCTTGTATGCAGCATAAAGGGTGTGCCTCATTTTTAAGCCCTAGTAGTTGTACTCAATTCCTCAAATGGTGATATCGCTGGTTGGTGTCCGTGATTTTTTCTCACAAAGGTTTTCTACGTAAAAATCTGCGTCTCGTGTTCTTGTTCTTTTGTAATTGATCTTTTCGATGAGTGGTATCAGAGCATTGGATCAATCACAAAAAATTCACATCGGTTCACATCAGATCTACAGTAACCAATCGTGCATTCATCTTCCTTGCCGCCGCTATTCATCCTCTGTGTGTTGTTCATCTTTATCCTCTGTTTGGATCGGATCCGGGCGGCCTCCTTGATCGTCGCCGGTGTGCCGCCGCCTTCACGTCGCCGTCTTCGCCGTTAGGTCGGCCTACTCGCCGACGCACTCGCTCGCCCGGTCTTCTTCGTCACGTCGCGCGCCGCCCGGTTCGTCTTCGCCGGTCGATCCGTCACCGCCGTTCGACCGGCCTGCTCCCTGGTCCTCTTCGTTGCCACCACAATCGCGGCCTTCGTCTTCAGTTCGCATTGTCGCCTGCGCGCTCCAGTCCGTCGCGCGTCTCTGGCCCGTCGTCGTCGTGCGCCGCCCCCGCTAGTCTTCATCGTCACGTCTTTCTTTGGCCCGCCACCTTCGCGCCACCGTCGGCGCCGTTGCACTGCCGGCCTTCACTCGTGCCACTGCCGGCTACTGCGCTCCACCTATTCGGATCTCGTCCACCATCGATTTGACCTCAGAGTGACCGGTCACAGAAGATCTGAGCAGCCTCTGTAGCATGATCCGAGCACTGACATCATCGCTGACTTCGTCGCTGATGTCAGTCACAGCGAAATTGCTATGCGCACTCGAGAGGTTACACAGTACTCAGCTAATTATTGCTACCTGCACCCAGCTCATGTACTAGAATTTTTGCAGGAAGCTCGTTTTTCAGCCAAATTTTTTTTCTGTCTGTGCACTTAAGAGTATTTCTTTGCATTATGGCCTCATTGAAGTATAACATTCCACTGCTAGACCGTGGTACCAGGTTCTCTCTATAGCAAGTCAAAATGAGAGCTATTCTTGCGCATACTGATCTGAATGATGCGCTCGGTAAATTCGGGAACAAAGATCAAAAGACCTGAACCGATGAAGAAAAAAAGGAAGGACCATAAGGCTTTATCTCAAATTCATCTTCATTTATCAAATAATATTTTGTAAGAGGTTTTGCAGGAGAAATCTGCAGCTGCTTTATGGTTAAAGTTGGAATCAATTTGCATGTCCAAGGACCTCACTAGCAAAATGCATGTGAAGATGAAATTATTTTCGCACAAATTGCAAGAAGGTGGTTTCGTGTTGAATCACCTATCAGCCTTCAAAGACATTGTTTCTGACTTTGAATCCATATAGGTAAAATTTGATGATGAGGATCTAGGCCTTATTTTTTGTGTTCCTTCCCTCCATCATTTTCAAATTTTAGAGACACTATTTTATATAGCCGTGATATATTAATTGTTGCTAAAGTTTATGAGGCCTTACATGCAAAAGAAAATGTGAAATTAATGGTGTCATCTGAAAGTTCCAATTCGCATGGTGAAGCTTTGTCTGTTCGCAGACGGACAAAGGAAAAGAAATCAAATAATGGATATAGAGGCAGAAGTTCAAGCAGATACAGGAGCCGTTCTAAGTCCAGAGGTAAAGAAAAATTTTGCATGTATTGTAAGAAAAATAATCATGACATATATGAATGTTACAAGTTAAAGAACAAAGAGAAAAGGAACGGCTCCTACAAACAAAAAGGTAAAACTGATGAGGAAGTTAAATCTTCTGTTGCTTCTGCTGATAGTAGTTCTGATGGTGAGATCCTTGTTGCTTTTGCTGGATGTGCAAGTAGTGGTGATGAATGAATTATTGATTCAGCTATTTCTTTTCATATATGCACTAATAAAGATTGGTTCATCATTTATGAGTCTGTTAAAAATGTGGTTCTGTTAGGATGGGTGATGATTCGCCACGTCTTATTGTTGGCATTGGATCAATTCAAATCAATATGTGTGATGCAAAACCAGTGAGTACTCCATTAGCTGCACATTTCAGATTATCTTCAGTTTTATGTCCAAAGTCAGATGATGATATTGAGTACATGTCTAGAGTTACATATTCCAGTGCAGTTGGTTCTTTTATATATGCCATGGTCTGTTCTCATCCTGATTTATCTCATGCACTAAATGTTGTCAGTAGATTTATGGCTAATCATGGCAAAGAGCATTGAAAAGCTGTTCAGTGGATCTTCATATACTTACGTGGTACTTCTAATGCTTGTTTGTATTTGAAAAATCTGGAGATGGATTTGTTGGTTATGTTGATTCTAACTATGCTAGTGATTTAGATAAGAGGAGATCTCTCACAGGTTATGTTTTCACTATTGGTGGTTGTGCTATCAGTTGAAAAGCAAGCTTGCAGACTACTGTTGCACTTTTAACTACTAAAACTGAATATATGGCAATTTCTGAAGCATGTAAAGAAACTACTTGGTTGAGAGGTTTGTACACTTAACTCAGCGGGGTTACTTCTTGTGTTACTTTATTTTATGACAGTCAAAGTGCTATTTGCCTCACAAAGGGTATCATGAAAAAACAAAGTACATTGATGTGAGGTATCATTACATTCAAGATGTTATTGCTCAAGGTGATATCAAAATATTCAAGATAAGTACACATGATAATCTCGCTAATACGATAACAGAATTAATTCCTGCTACTAAGTTTGAACTATGCTCGAGCTTAGTTAGAGTTACAGTTTGAGTCCTAGAGACTTTTGGTGCAGGTGATATTTATTATTGAAGGGAGTTCAGTGTGATTCTTTTGCTACAGTGGGAATTCGTATCAAGGTGGAGTTTGTTGGGTTTTGATCCAAATTTCTCTTTGGACTTTAGGGACACCTTTGGTCCGTATTTTCGGTATAGCTCGTTTAGACTCGAGTTGCTTCATCCATCTATAAATATTTCTTGTATGCAGCATAGAGGGTGTGCCTCATTTGTAAACCTAGCAGTTGTACTCAATTTCTCAAATAGTGATATCGTCGGTGGTGCCCGTGGTTTTTTTCCCGCAAGGGTTTTCCACGTAAAAATATGCATCTCGTGTTCTTGTTCTTTTGTGATTGATCTTTTCAACAACGACCACCTAGTGAGATCGAGTGCAGTCATCTGGAGACTACAATTTTGGAAGTTGTACGTGGACCGTTAGATTAAAAAGCGACAGATGCAAACATCAGTGACGGTTTTTCGTTGTAGCTTAACATTGTTTATTGATTCAGATCATTCGTCGTCTCGATCCATGATACGGATGGATAGACCTGCTTAAGTGACGGTCGTCTCGAAGACTGCGTAGGATCATGATCCCACGGCCATAAGACTATCTCCAGCGGTATCCCTTCAGCCTCCAAATCTCTTCGCAGACAGATCTCAAGCACTCCAACGAATTCCCTTCACGGTTCCCTTCGGAAGGGATTTAGAGAGAGAATCTTTTCAGAAAGAGATTCTCTCTCTAATCTCTATACAAAACCCTTCGAGGGGATGCTGCTGGAGATGATAGGAATGAAAGGAATGAATATGAGGAAAGGAATGAAGGAAAATTGCTAGAGATAGTCTAACATTGGACTCTCCAAGCAACGCAAGCCTCTCTCGTAGAATGCAAAAGTCGTGCTCAGAACCTCTAGTTTCACGCACTGATATCATCGATCGTCACCCAAAACCTTACAACATTTCCACGACATCTTGAACTTCCAAAAAGCCTTTTAAACACCACTCTAACGGCAGCTTAAACTTTTGGGTGAGTTGATCGGTGGCTTCTATCTGGTTCCCATTTGATTTTGTTTTTCTTCTGAAAGCGTAAATCAATTCACACAAGTGGAACCAAACATTTGTGAACCCTAGAATCCGCGACATTAAAGGCCTGTTTGTTTCAGTTTTGAATTTTCTAAAATTTGATTTTAGATTGTGGTTGTAGAAAAACTGATTCTCTAAAAGCACATATGAAGTGGATTGTGGATTCTAATGTATATAGATGGGCTGGATTATAAAAATCAGATTCTAGTATCGGATTTGTTTTTATTCTGCTTTTGAGGTTAGAATCTAAAATAATAAACTAAAACAAACTGGCCCTAACACGACGATGGCTACTTTCTGGTTGAGCTTTGGTGGCGCGGCTCAGGGGACCACCCGCCGGGAAGGCTGGGGGTGGCGGCCATAACTGCATGACCCGGCAGTGCAGAGCGAGCGACCGACCGCCCCTGTAGCGGCACAGGCGCCACGATACGCTCCCAACCGAAATCTTTTCGCGTCGCTCATTTAAATCCATGGAAGGGCGGTTCGAGCATGTATATATCCCGATCGATCGGCCGTGGTCCCGGCCGTCGTGGAGACAGGCTGAGCTAGCGGTAGGCAGGCTGGTTGGGTTGATCGGCGCCGCCAGGATTCAAACGTGACTGCCATGGCTCAACTGACAAACGAAACGACACCATGATCCAATGGCACACCTTATGCCGGGGTTTCGAATTTCGTTTTAGTTTCTTTTCGGCACCGACTGAAATCACCAAAATTCGGTTATTTCGGTGTATTTTCGGAATGAAACGGTTAAACGAAATGTTGATTTTTTTTTTGTTGTAAAATTTGACTGAAATTTGAATTTTTGGAATAAAAAAAACAAATGAACCCTCTGGAATGTAACCGAGACTAGTGTATTTTAGGACCCACCGAATTTCGCCTCTGGTCGTCACACCTCACAAGCTTGGAGGTGTCAATGGGTCTCATTCGTAGCTTAGATGGTCAGGTATCAGTACCACCTAGATGTGAAGTATAACTTCGAAATGAATTGCTGCAGTTTGCCGCATACTCGTATCATCCAAAAGCATTCTGGAAACGAGCTATGAAACTCTAGAGAAATGTAACTGGTGAGGTCACCACTTCACTACAGGTTCTCCCACAGAAGAAAAAAAAATCCCAATACTGCACCCGAAGGAAAAGGGGTAGAGTTTTGATCAGCAGTGGCACGAGCGTGGCTGCATCATATCATGATCTCTGGCAGGACGCTGAACCGCTGCCAACCATACCATAGACAGTTCGCCCAGATCACCTTGGCACGGGGAACAAGTTGCGCTCATCGGTAAAACAATCGCTCTCGCTCGGTCGCTCTTGTAATGTTTTTGTGTCCATCTGAATTTACAAGGCAGAATACAACTTTGGAGGATCCGAAGCATCTGGGTGCGCCTCACAGCTTCACAAGACAGCGGAGAGAGACGCACCTTCAGGGACACCGTCCCCTGTGCTCACAAGGTGTACAACATGCTACACCGCCTTCCTACGGTACAACGAGAACTGGACAAGCGGTGTGCAGCATCAGATGTTACACTTGTCGTACCCGGAGAACCACGAGTTGAGGTCGGTGCTCTTGGAGACCTCGAACGATCCGCCCTGCTGGAAGGCGTCGAGCTCCTGCCGCCATTGCTGGTCACTGGGGCTATCAACCGTGTCGTATCTAGCGGCGGTCTCGAGATCGCTAGATGTGGCAGGCCGCGTGGCGTCTTCATGCTGAGAGGGCTCCGCGAGGCGCTGATTCAGCGCGAGGATTTCCTGGTCGTAGTTCATTTTCAGGTTGTCGATCTCCTGGTAGGCTTTCTCCGTCTCCTCCTCTGCCAACAAGGCTCGCTTCTGCAACAGAAAGAGAGCTTGTTTTTACTGCACTTGGAAACTCGAGAGAACTACGTGACTGCTTAACATGCTAGGCTGATAGCGCACGTTTAGAGCAGTGTACTCGTGCTCTCAAGTCCCAACAGGCATTTTCATCCCAAAGTTTGGTGGCATCCCAAATTGATATGTAATGTTGTGAAATTCTCAACTATCGTGCTGTATTATGTCTACTGCAATGTACTTATTAGGTCTGAGCAATGTAGGAAATTCATACCTGGGCAAGTCTTGCCGCTTCCTCAGCCTCCTTTAATCGTACAAGTAATTCGCCAGCTGCCTGTACAGCTTCAGCGGTATCCCTTAGCTGGTCCTGAAGGCCTTTATTGTCTGCCCTCAGAACTGACATTTCTGCAGCAAGGGAGTTGATAAACCGTAATTCGGCTCCTTTGACACCAGCTTTTGCTGCTCTAATTTTCACATCTTCAACGCCATCACGGATCTTCCTATGCATCGCAAGCAAACCAATATGCCTCTCTTCAAGTTCAGCATACTGCTCCAAGATTCTAGCATGTCCCTGCATTGCTGTTTGCAATGCCTCCTTAACTTCATCTGAGCATTTTTTCTCTGACTCCAATTCCAACCGTAACCTTCCAACAAGCGATTTATGTGCCTCAAGTTCAACTCTAAGCTCTTCTGTGAGACTGACCCATTTACTCTCAGCTTCAGCACAATCAGGAGAGTCCACGACATTAGTATCACCATCGCCATCTTTTGTTCCAGGTGGAGGATTAATTCCCTGAGACAATTGTAGTGGAGGCCAGAGCCTACGAATTGACGCCGATGATGAAAGCATATAATGCAACTGGCATTTTAAATCTTGTATTTCCTCCTGCAAAACTTCTTTCTCATCCATGTAATTTCTGCACATCTGCAATTCCTCCTGGAGTCTCTTTAGCTCAATTTCAGCATGTAGAACTTCAGGGTGGTTGTCATATTTCTTTTGGAGGATCTGCATTTGTCAGTTCAAGGAATGTAGCTCATAAGTAAATGAACTGCCAACTTAAAAAGGAAAGGAAACATAATTTGTTCATACAGGAAAAGAAATGGAAACTGGTAAGTTAAGATAACCTTATGCTCATTCATAAGAGATAGATACTCCTCATGTATAAATTCTTCGGTCGGTAAAGTTCCATCCATCAAACTTTCAAGCCTCGCAATCTTTCCTTCCCGTGTTTGTGCAATTACTGCATTGCATTCGCGTTCATGCTTATATTGTTGGACCTACAAAAGCAGAATGGTTAAGGGGGCAAAAAACAGTTGATTGTTTCTGAATGGAGACAAAACACCCACCAAACGATTTAGCTGTTGAATTTCTATAGCTTGCTTTGCACACTGCTCATCACGTGCCATCTCTCGCCTGATGGCTCCAGCCAGGACCTTCTCGACAGCCTATACAGACAAAAGTTAAATATAACTGCTACTAGCCGAGTGCCCGTATGTTACAACGGAACAACAACCGCTCATACAGATGAATTAAAACAGTAGAAAAATAATACTTGACAGAAATCTAAAAGACTAAACCGTGACAATAAGAAAAGTTTTAAGGTGCAATTTGCAAATTTTCATATACAAAAGCTTTTGTACTTGGAACTATAAGTTACAGACGAATTAAAGCAACAGAACAATAATTTCTAGTAATTATATAAAGTCTACAAGAGTAAACCATAATAATCAGAAAGATTAAATTTTCGTATGACGGAAGACCTCATTCTTGAAACTACGTTATAGGGTCTAAGTTGCAGTTCCATATGCCCGTGCGTTGCAATGGAAACTCAATTTGCGATAAAAAGTTTATTTGCAAAAAGCATTAATAGTGGCAAAGGTGGGTAATTAAAGAACAATGGCAAAGATGGGTAATTAAAGAGCAGTGGTAAAGGTAGGTAATTTTGATGAAGTAACAGTGGTAAAGATGGGTAATTTTGATGAAATAACGTGAGAAGAAACTCTCACTTTATATAGTAGAGATTACAACTCCAGCAAACTGATGTATAAACACATACCAACATCTTTTGATTAAACTTACTTCCAGAAATTTTTGTTGCTTTAGATCATCAGATGGTATTGCTCCATCAGCTGGTACTAGTTGCAGATCCCTAGAAGCATCAGGATCCTTGCACTCATTTGCAGAAGCCTCAAGTAAACAAGTAGGAATTTGAGCCAGAGGGTTATCTCTTGCATGAGATTCTTCAGGATCAGTCTGAATAGCTACATCGACCTTACAAGGCTGAACATCCACAACTCTAGCATTGAACCCAATTGATGCTCTCCTCCATGCACCATTGTTTTGGTGACTTTCAATGACTTGAAGTCCCCTCTGTATACTGGCAGCGAGATTTAACTTGTCATATCCACCATCGATACGACTGCTAGGTTTATTAGCATCAGAACACGACCTTTTTGTAGACATCAAATTCTTGTCCCCATCCAATGCATCAACATGTGAAGTGCCAACATTTATCTCCATTGAAGTCTGTAATCCAACAGGAGATGTTACCGTATTTTCATGATTGTAGGGTTTCTCTACATCATTCTCATCAATTTCCATTTCTTCATCGGAATCTTCTTTGATAGCCTGGAATGTTGTAGGACGACTCAAGCTCATTTTCAGCAAATGCAAACTGCGCCTAGCGTTCCATCCAGTGGAAAAGTTGCCATTGCTGCCTTCTGAGCCTCCATTAGACTTCATTCGGTGAAGTTCATCCTGCAATGTAAGATAGAGAAATTAAAACATTATTGGTGAAACTTGAGTCAGAAGGACAAAGCATCATGAAGAAACTTTGTTGCCAATAAGAACACAGTAATACCTTTAACTGTTTGATCTGCTCACGCAGCACATTGACATCTTCTTCTTTTTGTTCGTTGACTACAGCATTGTTTTTTATAGCTTTCGCGCGTTGAGCAAACCTAAGAGTGCTTAATGTTTCACTCTTACAGCTGTCGTACAACAATATAGAAATTATAGTGAGGAAACAACATTTACAGGGCAGAGAAAAAATGATGTCTGGTTCAAATCAGATAGTACCTTTGTGATGGTGAAACAGCACAAATCATTGCAAGTTTTGCATTTCCACCTAGGGATTCTTGTAATAAGAATGTCAGCTTGGAATCGCGATATGGAATGTGTCTCTGCTTGCCAGACACTGATATTTCTGCCAGTATATTAATCAAATTTCTGCAGTGACAAACAACATAATTTTCAGAATTCAGAACCTTCATTTCACAACTACTCAACAATAGAGTACCATGATTAGGGTTCACAAAACCGATTTTGAAAAAACCACCGAAAATCGACCTGCCAATTGGTAGGTGCTGACCACTTTAGCGTTGCCACACAATTTTGACCTAAAACCGGTCGATTTGACCTAAAACTGGTTGGTTTTGACTAAAAATCGACCGCTTTACGTCGCTTTAATTTTTTTGAATTTTTTAATTAGACCAGTTTTGGATATCGAACCGGCTCGGTACAGTCGAACACCATGGTTTTCATTGGTTTTGTGAACCCTGATCATGGTGAAATGTACAAGCTGGTCTTGCAAAATAAACCAAGTCTTGCAAAAAAAAAAGGTGGCAATACAATATAAATGTTTAACATTTGAGTTAGGCACAACTCCACTGGATGTATTGCATACGGCCCAAAGGTTAAATATATACAGAATACAAGGGACAAAACCCTAGACTACCATTATAACACCACATACAGCCTTGACAATAGACACACTCATACTAGTACACTACTACCCTTAAAAACAGTTAAGTCTTAAAAAATACAATATAAATAAGCTGCCCCAGATAAGCACAGAGAACCAAGAAAACTAAAGCTTTTTGACAACTTTGCCACATTCTTTCATATATCCATGTAGTACATATCACTTATTCACAAAATCAGCATCTGAAATAAGGTTAACTTTGATAATTTAGCACACATCTGAATTATTCAACCAAGAGCTAGAATATCCTATCATTACAAACATGCAGAGTAGTATTTCGCAGCTTAATTAAATGAAAAAATAAATATTCATAGTGCAAAATGCATATAATGACCCAACAAGCATCAAATGATCAAATGCCTTTCACTTAACTGTAACATTATGTTTATAATTAATGCTTATTTTGCGTTAGGACATTAGACATCTTTAATAAGGTGAAATTTGGTCATGTTAGTACACATCTTATTGAATTATTGTGCCAAGAGCTACATATATTATGAAACAGAGATAGTAGAATGTTGTGGTTTGACTAAATAAAAAATGTTCGTAGTACAAGATGCAAATACTGATGCATCAAGCAACAAGAACCAGCAAAATTCTGCATATTTAGAAGGCTAGAATATAAATATATAATAATATACAGAACTCAAGTATTATACCATAAACAATAAGGTGACAACGACTGCAGAGGTTCAGAAAACACAACTAGCAGTATTGATCTCAAATGATGGAAACTAGTACATATAGGACATAGCTAAACAGGCATGTGCAGTAGTGCAGTCTCATAGTCATGCATTGCGTGTGCCATAACTCATGTTCACCGATTTATACAATCATCCAGTACCTTGAAAGTTTTATGCAGCTATAATTTGAGCACATACTTCAAACAATGCAGCACAAATAGTTCGTTACAGACATTTAACTGAGCTCAGCTATCAGCAGAAGATATGATCAATATAGATTACGTCTGGAGAAAATTAGCAAGGACCCCTCTACAGACTTCTGGACAGACCGAGGAAAACCGACTCGATTAAGCTAGCAAACCGACTTATAATTTTCTAAAAAGTTTATCACAGGTCGGAAATATAAATATAATTATCCAGTTAAAATTTCAGATTAAAATTCTTGACAGAAAAATTTAAACAATTCTGACGATTACATCTGGAGAAAATTAGCAAGGACCTGACTTAAATCAACTTTCAGCTCTAAGTATAAATATAAACAGAACCATACCCAAGTTGAGAAAGTGAGCGATTTATATTTCCTGCTTCTTTCAAGCGATCTCCAGCTGCATGAGTTAGCTTTTGCCGCTCTGATCCAGCAAGATCTACTAAGTTTATCCTGCTTATTCTTGTGCTGTTTGAGCCATCCTGCAGATTCTATAGAACAATAACGAAGCATTATAGTGATGCATCCAAACTGAAATTACCAATGATTTAAGACAATGATTATGGGGTGTTTGGTTTTAGGAATGGGTTGATCCTAGGACCAACTCATTTCTCATTATTTTGACTTTTTTTTAGGAATGGAATGAGTTGATGCATCTCACAGTTACAATTATCCTTTGCTTCCTAGCAAGTGGCAAATAAAAGTTAAAGGTAGGGAATAGTATGAACAAAACTATAATGTAAGAGAAATGCAAATTCAAGAACTACCTTTAATTCAGACTTAATGACACACGTAAAGACACAGTGCGAACGTGAGCTATCTGCATTCGCACTTGTTGACCCCGTTCTCCGGTTTGCAAGGCCCTGCACCATTAATAATAAATCAAAGTTCAACATCAAATTAAGAAATAAGCATGCAACTATTGCGATCAAATTTTGCAGAAACAAAAACTATGCAGCATCTGTAAATCAAGTAGTTGCTATAAAAATATTTCTAGATATAGCACTACTGCCTTCCGAGACAACCAGAACTCTTGTAAATTTAACCCTCTTCACTGTCCACATAATAGAAAGGGCACAGTATCCACCAGTTAAGTGACAAGACGAGAAAAATCTTACAGATAAAGTATTAAATATAATAGTCTAATGTGCATTGTTCAAAATCGTATCTGAGAGTGATAAGTACCAAATACAACCCTGTTGGAAATTAGGATCAATGTTCATCAGCACAAATATATGAGATTAAATACATATAAGTAAATCTTTTAGATGCCAATATTGAGATAAACACACCTTTAGTAATAGCTGAGTTACATCCTTCATAGTGAAAACGAACTCCTTTGTCAACGATTCAACATAAACACAAGCAGTTCTAACATCCTCTCTAATCTGCACATGAATGACTCATATTAGTAAAATGACGAAAATGCTATGCTACTAAACTTTGCGATTTGCTTCACCTGAAGATTTTTGAGCGAGGGATCTAGCAAATCAGTTATCTGCTCATTGTAGATCTGCACATTATAATCAAGATGGATCACATTTTCTATTGCAAACAAGAAGAACAACTACAATATGTTCTAGGTTCTTAGAATACCACTTACCTCGAGAAAAGAGCAGATGCAATTGTAAGTTAGCTCTTTGTCTGCATGTTTGCTTTGTTCCTGCAGATGGAACAGCAAGCTTCAGCGTCGACTTAGAAAAAACCGCAACAGAGAAGGCAACTTAGAATAATTCATCACATTACTTCTTTAATCCGGGAGAACAACTGCTCAAAAACGCGGGGTGTCAGCCCCCTCTCGCTGCCCATTGAGTCTTCAGACAGTGCAGAGAGAGGGCCCCACATCGTGTACGTTTTTCCACTGCCGGTCTTTTCAAGATGACCAGATAAAAATGAGAGAGCTTAGTCAATATGTTCCCAAGTACCAGTTATAACAAGGTTTAAATGTTAAGTGAAGATAAAAATCACCTGTCCGTAGGCAAATATTGAGCTGTTGAACCCCGACAAGCAATTTTCAACAAGCGGCAGCCCAACAAGCTTGAATATATCCTCCTGTAGAAGTTCAAACAGCTTAAACAGAGATAGACCTAAACCTTCACCGCACCAAACAACAAATGTCCAATCAAAGCACTAACTAGCAGAACTATATAATAAAACTGACCAAAGATAAAGTGAAATTGGTAAAACTTTATAAGGGAACAAAATAGCAAATATGATCTCCGAAGCACGGAATACAGAAGTACATAAAACTCTAAGATTTAACAAACTTGCACCCCCCTTAAAAAAACTTATAAAACTGACTCGTACATAAAAAGCACAACAAATGAAACTATTCACTACGGTCTACGGTAACAACTAAACTTAGCAAACTTCCACTAAAACCAGACCTAGACCCTGACCATAAATGAGGCACCTCACACTAAAATCATGCTAAAACCATCAAATGAATCAAATTTCCGTCTTATATCAACCTAAAGAAATTACGAAACAAAAACACCACTCCGGTATCAACTCTCTGAAATCTTACTCTTACGCATAGCACCAGAGATCAAACCATTTACCACAACTACCCCAAAACGTAGCAAAGCTATGTGAGAATCAGAGCTAACATGTAACTGCCAATGTGGTAATCCCACCGGGAAAAAAGCAAATTTACCTAACCCTTAATCCATACCAGCCCACAGAAACCCTAACGACACAAAACTTATCCCCCAAAAATAAAAAATAAAATCACCCAGTTACCCAATTCACCTGCGTGGAGCCCGCGTCGGCGACCGCGTCGAACGTGAAGTCCTGCCCCTGGATCGCGACCGAGTTGGTCGCTGTCTTGCGCACGCACGCCTCCGGCTCCCGCCCATCCTCCCCGGCCTCCTCCTCCACCCTGCACGGCGGCCGTATCCTCACCACCACCTGCAACCAAACCACACGCAGAAACACCCCCCGTCAAGCCAGATCTAGCGCGCCACCAAACCATAGCACCCCAAAACCATAGCCCGTACCTGAACCCCGGAGTCGGGCGTGGAGACGGCGGCGGCGCCGTCGGGGAGCGGGCCCGCGCCCACCGCGGCGGAGACGTCGAGCTTCCGCTTGAGGGGGTTCGACGGCGGGGGCCGCGGGGGCAGGCTCCGGTTGCGGGTGCCGAGCGGCTTGGCGGCGGAGTTGGGGGAGCGGAAGGGGGAGGGGGAGTGGTCCGCGGCGTGTGGGTGGTGCACCGGGGAGGCGGGGTCGACGTTCTCCTTGGGGAAGCGGCGGCGCGGCGGGGTCTCACCGCCGGAGAAGGCGGGAGGCGGCGTGGTGGGGTTGCGCGAGTGCTTGGAGAAGAGCGACCTCATCGCTGCGGAGTCCAGACTCCAGAGAGAGAGGGAGAGAGAGAGAGACGTTGGGGAGGAGGAGGAGGAGAGAGAGGGAGATTTGAATTTTTTCGAAGGGCTCGATCGAATCGATCGGGCCGGGGATGGAATATGAATGGATGGGTCCCTCCCTTCGCCCGATGGGATCCCTCTCTTGCTTGTGGGGGTGGTGTGACTAGTCAACTGGGGCCGGGCGAAGCATCGGGCGACACGTGCGGGGCCCACGTGACAACAGGTGCACGTTGCGCGGAGCACGTTCGTTCGGCCAGCTTGGTTCAATCAAGCCTGTGTATGGGGCTGTCTGGGACGGCTTCTCAACCGGTTGTCACTTCGTGTATGCTAGACCCAAGGATTGAAATCTCGGTTTCGTTTTGAATATGTTTTTACCAGAGAACAAAATCTCAGCAAAATCTCGATATTTCAAATAAATTCTAGATGCATTGTAAAAACAAAATTTAAATTCCAGATTTTAAAACCGAAATTTCCCTCGGTTTAGGCGAGAGCAAAATTGTACCGAGCGAAAAATAGCTCAAACGATATCAAAATATTTTGAAATTTTTTTTAAAGGTTTCTGACATATCAATGATGTTCTCATAAAAATTTCAAATGATTATCAAATCTGTGTAATTTTTAAAAAATCAAATATTGTTACTATCTTGATAAAAAGCTGACCGGAAAGTTTGAACCGAATGAAAAAAATAAACCATATTATAAATTTTTTAAATTTTTTGTGCATGGTTATGAAGTATCACTAATATTCCCATAAAATTTTCAAATGATTATCAAGCTTCATTAATTTTTAAAAATTCAGAAAGTGCTACTGTCCTGATAAAAGGTTTACCGGCAAACTTCAACCAAATGAAAAATAGTACAAACCAAGTTAGAAAATTGTGAAACTTTTTATAAATAGTACAGATATATCATCAATGTTTATATAAAATTTTCATATGATGATCAAGCTTCAAAAAGTTCGAACAATTCTGACAGTGCTACGTCCTCATAAAACCTCATAATCAATACATAGATTTGGTTTAGCAATAAAAAAATATTTCAAATTTTTGAAAATTTTTCAAAAGGGTTATAAGGAAGTGCTTAAGATCTCATAAAAATTTTGAATCATGATCATACTTTAGTGAATTTATAAAATTTTTACAAGTGCAGTGTACCATTTATATTCTTTCTGTTTTTGATTTTTGAAATATAACAAATGAAGTTATATGCATACATAGATTTGATTGGGTAAACAAAAAAAGTTAAATTTTTCCAAAATTTTTATATAATGGTACTAAGTCAATTATTAAGCTTTCATAAAAATTTTGGATCATTATCAAACTCGAGAAAATTTATAAAATTCTGACAAAGTTACTGTCCCAATTATGTTCATTCTATTTTTAATTTTTTAAAGGAAACAAATGAAGTTAAATTATTTTTAAAATTTTAAATATGATCCTACATTTCCTAGGATACTACCATAAATTTTTCACATCATTATAAAGCATTTATAATTTTATAAAAATCTGACAGTGTTTCGATAGTTTTTAAAAAATATCTCAAAAATTCGGTTTTTCATCAAATTTTCATAGGAGATGACTTTATTATGGGTTATTGATCAATTTCCAGTCAAATCTGGTCAAAAAATGGTAAAAACCGATCAAAAACCCCAAGATCTCGGTGAGATTTCCAAGATTACTGTAGCATTGTAAATTTTTAAAAAATATTTTCACTCTGGCTGGCATTTAAAATCTCGTCCCCGTCTGGTAAGCAAAATCTCGGTGAGATCTCACTGGTTTCCGTGAAATTTTGAACCCTAACTAGACTAGACAATAATCTTTCTCGTCGTCGCTTGAAGTTGGAAGTTTGCAAACATTCCTCTTCTACAGAAGCCAAAAGTCCATCTAGATAGCTCCTCACGGTTTCAGTGAAATAGGGTTTTGAGTTTATCTTTTGAGTTGATTAAAATTTATCCACCTCATACTGCGTATAATAAGCTCACCTATCTATTCCCTATTTTCCCCACCCACGCCCAACTGAGAGAGGGTGCGGTGACGCTAGGGTTTGCCACGGCCACCCACCTCGACATGTCTCCTCCTTGTCGGTCTCTGTTGCCTCCTCACAGTTATCTGCTCCCTCGCTACTCCATCGCCTCCACCTAAGTCGCGCCCAAAGCCAAAGTCGTAGCTAGCTACGCCTTTGGCCCGATCTGTCTTGGAGTGACGATGCCACCTCCATCTCTGGCTCGCCTCACCTCCGAGGAACGCCTCTACCATGTCCTCCACCCTGACATGCTTTCGTCCACCGCCGACCACCAGCATCGCCCCCTTCATCACTGATCAGCAGTCAGCCTCATCCCTCACCTCATCATGGTCTCCGCCCCTCACCAGTCTTCAACCAGGTCACGGTCGACGCTGTGGCTCCGCTTCCCAGACTGCCTCACTCCATCTCCGAGTGATAGTACCACCTCCGCCTCTTATCTGGCCTGCCTCTGAGTAATGTTGCCACTGCCGTCCTCCACCCTATCTTGCCACTCTCTGCCTCCGGCCGTCAATGCCACCCTCCTTGTCACCGACCAGCGGTCGGCCTTGTCCTCTCAACTCACCTCCGGACTGCATTGCCTCATCCCACTCCTCCTAAGTTGTGTCGCCTTGTCCCCTAGCCTCAGAAGCTCCTCCATCTATTGTATTCCCTTCTGCAACAAGGTACTTCCTTTAGATCTGAGGCGTGAGGAAGTTTGATTATTTTTGCAATGCAGATTGGGTGCACTTTTGTTGTTAGTGATGTGCAAAGTAGTACACTGTCTTGCAAATGAATGAAAATTTGTTATGCGCAAAGCAGTACATGGCTATTGCAATATGATGATTTGCTCTAGAGTATATGCAACTGATATCGCAATATGAAGATTTGTTCTTAGTGCTAGATGTCTATGTGTTGGAATGTGTGTACAAATTATGCATTGACAACATAACACTTGAAGATCCTCATTTCTCTTAGTGTGTCTAAGACTTAGGCCCTATTTGGTAGAGTTCCAGATCTTAGCTCCACCTCAGATCTAAAACTTGTAGGCTAAAATACTATATTGTGAATTCTGGTTACCCAAGCTACAAAGGTTATCTAGCTCTGTACAAGTGTTGATGGTACCATGTAACGAAATCCCATAATGATGGTAGACTGATTGCAAAAAAAGATATGTTCAATTATTATCACTCTTTCCTTTATAATGTCATCTGACGTGCATTTGGTGTTTGGAAGATGAAGTGGCATATTTTTTAATGTGCCAAGTTACAATGAAGACAAACAAAACAAAATTATCATTGCAAGTTTGGCATAATTTCATTCGAGACAGTACTCTTCTTGAAATAGATTTTGCTAGTGTAGAGTGGGGATGAAGATTATCATAGGATATGTCAAATAACCCCAGTATACATAATATTGAGAGATGATGTTGACATGGCCAACGTGTGTGACACTATTGTAGTGGCATTGGTACCATGATGATAGTTCAAACTACATTTTTTTTATCATTTCATATGAACGGGTATATATAAGATCAAAGTAAGAACCACATATATGCAATATTTTGTATTTACTACTTAGTAAGGACTAAGTATATTTACCATTGTTTATATAATACTTAGCAATTATAAATGTACTACGTTTAATGCTTATATTTAAATTTGTATGTCATGTGCACAAAATAATTAAACAAAACCCACTTATATATCTTTCAAATGACATCAAACAAGTCGTCATTTAACTCATGGATATTTTAAACATTTTCTAACTCTGAAAAATCAGCCCAGCCATTTCAGTTGTGCATCCTTTCACCATGTAGTCCAACTAGGAACTACTTATCAGAAAAGCTGCATCCATGCCAAATTGAGCCCTTGTCACTCGTGTAGCTTAATTGCGGATCCCTCCTTGGCTGCTGGACTCGGAAAGATGCGGTTAAAGTTTGAGAACAATTTTTAATAGGATTTCACACCAAACAATTTTTAATTTTATAAAATTCTAGCAAAATTCCCACGTCCTAAATAAGGCCACAGGCTTCGCTAGAAACAAGTAACACGTACATTCATATTATTCGTCCATAGCCAATGTTGGCACTGAGGTGGGCGTAGTGACAGGTCAATCTGGTATGGGTTTATCATGCTTCGGATTTAAATTGTGCTAGGCCGTGATGGTCCATCGTGCTCATCGGACCGGGCTAACCCGGCTCGCCTTCGGCGAGCCTAGGCACAGCCTATTTACGTTTTATGTCTGCTTTGTGCTGTGTCGGCCTAGGTCTGGCCCATTTATACTATTGCTACGAGAGAAAATGACCACGGATTAATTTCTTTCTTTATCTGTCTAGACTTTCTTTTTCTCCGGTCGAAACAAAATCCTATTGTGTTTATTCTTCTCGATTTCCTTAATTCGGTTGCTTCTTCCAGTCACATGCATGCAGCCATGTATTTACTTCTTGATTTGCTCACTAGTCCATCCAGAGTTTTCTTCCTTTACTCCTTGATTTGCTCATCCACACATACAACGCAGGCAAGTATGGACTGTTTCGGGCCATGCCAGCCCAAGCTCGACCCGAACTGTCGTGCCGGGCCGAGCCGCCCATCATGCCCGATTGGCAGGTTCGGCATGGCCCGAAAAATTGTGTCGTGCCGGCCCGAGCTTGGCCCGAACAGCCGTGCTGGGCCGGGACGCCCATCGTGCCCAATTGGTAAGCCCGGCACATCCCGAACAACCTTACTGTGTCGGCCTGTGTAGAACAGTTTCATACCGGGTCATGAGTCAGACTAAGCCAAACATGCCTTATGCTGATCCAAAATAACTTGGCCTAGTACCCACCTCTAGTTGGTAGAGAGGAAAAGGAAAAGGTAACTCTTGCTTGGTCTCAAGTGAGTGACTGCAAATGACAGATACTCTAAGGATGCGACCGACGCGCGACTGGTCGTGCGCTAGCGCTCTAGTGCGACCGTCATCCTTTTTTTTCGCCGAGCACCCCGTATGATTGTATGAACGCACACTACTGCTACTACTTAAAAAAAAATCACAGATGGTTCTATAAACTCATCACAAGCGGTTTTATAAACCGTTTATAAGTATACGTCAGTGATAATAACAACACATCGCTGAATGTTTTTGAACCTTCTGTGAAATACATATTACAGACGATTCTTAATAAGAACTGTCTGTAATATACAATTATCACATATAATTCTTAAATAGATCCATCTGTCATACTTATCTTATCACATATGGATGGAGGCTCCAACCATCTCTAAGGGCAGTCCCAATACATATAGTTTCTATAATTTCCATGTCATCTAGACACTACATGTAGAAACTATGCTCCCAATAGATAGTTCCATAGCATTAATTAGGTTGCCATGTAAGCAAAATGGTGATGTGGAGGTAGAGTTAATGATGAAAAAGAAGGAAACCATTTCTCATGCAGGAAACTATTTCTACACAAGTACCAAGAAATGGAAAAAGGGGATTGGGTGAGAAAATAAGAGAAAATGGGAGATTGGATGAGAGTTTATTTTGAAGAAACTATCCATTAGAAGTATAGTTTCTACATGTAGTGTCTAGATCATATAGAAATTATAGAAACTATATGCATTGAGACTGCCCTAATGTGTCCAACATCAATCAAGAAAAGGCAAGTCCTAATGCCTTTCTCCTAGAGATCTAGTAGTCACCAATTCAGTGTCATATTTTCTACTCAACAACCAATAAAACGTGATGTAAGGGCATCTCCAATGATACTAGCTATAAGAAATATCCATGTCATCTATAGATAGCATATAGACAACTTCTTCAATAGAATAGCTATAGCAATGTCTATAAAATTAAATATTAGCCTATATGTAATAGATAATAAGTGTCTTGGAATCAGTTATAGCATGACTATACATTAGTAGTCAGTCTATATCTCTTTCCTCATTTTCTCTCTTCCACCTAAGCAAAATGCTGAGATGGCATCCTTATATCTAGCTGAAGTGGCATCATTGAAGATGTCTTAAGAAGACGATAGCACCAACTGGATCGGAGAGGCAATGACACGATTTGGATCACGTGAAGCCATAAATGCGCAAGCTCTCCAGTCCAGTCTCCACATCTTGATGGAGAGGTAGCTTCCGGCATTTTGGAACCAATGCTGCGAAGCAGCAAGCTAAGCTTCAGTGGAGCAACATGGACCCTCCCCGAACTAAGATTTCAAATTTCGATTTTAGATCTGTCTCGGAGGAGGTCGAAATCTGAAATTTCGGTGAGTTTTAAAAAATTCAGATAAAATCCGGATGAAATCCAAAAAAGCAAATTTGAAATCCGAAATTTTTTTAACCACGATTTCCGAGATTTCAACTTAAAATCCGAGATTTCAACCTAAAATGCCAAAATCTTGGCAAAATAGAAACGACCGAAAAATAGTCTCCCAAGGATCTAAAAATTTAGGAAAAAATATAAAAATAATCATGCAACCATTTATGCACATTTCCTATCAATTTGAATGCCAAATACTAAGCACAAGAGAAAGCATACGCTTGTTGTGACTTGTGAAACGCCAGTAGAACTAGTACTGCCTAAGAGCAAATAAGACATGAAGTTGGTCAAGGCAAGATTTGGGCAGCCCCAGGGTCACTCATGGAACATGCTGGCGCAGCCCCCACCAAGGCCTCCTTGGCGGCGGTCCCTGACTGGGCGCTCCTCACCGACATCGAGGCTGCCATCGAGCGGTGCATCGACGGCGGTGGCCGCCACGTCCACGAGATCCTCTTCCTCATCTCCAATGCGCCGGGCGTGATCACCTTCCTCTCCCCCCACATCACGGCGCAACTCGAAGCCACGCGCTCCGGCCGCTCCTCCTCGTCCACCGCCTCCTCCGCGTTGGCGACCGCTACTTCGAGCAGGATCTCCGCGGCCTCTTGGCCTCCCGCGACCTCTGCATGTAGTGGGTGATCAACCAAGCTGGCAACCTCAAGCCTACCCGGCCTCCACACAATCACGACGACAAACCGCACCCACTCTCCTCCTTCTCCTATATATGTCGCCGTCGCCGCTGAGTCGCTCCCCTTCGAGCTTGCCATGTGCCAGAGGCTGTGCTCGACCTCGCCATCCAGCTGCTGCTGGACAACATGCAACACGAGCGCCAGCACCGCCACACGATCGACCTTCGGCACTGTGCTCCGGGAAACCTTCAAAGAAGGCCTCGATGTGATGCTATGATCGAGAAGCCTCAGCCTAAGCAAGGCTTTGCAGAATTCAGCTCATGATATACTGAGGAAGGCGTCTGCTCAGACGCTGGATCTCAAGGAGTTCTACCACAAGTGCAAATGTAGATACTTAGGGTATTTTATGTGTAAATACTTAGTATTTTGTATTCAAACAAATAGAAAATATAGATAAATGCTTGCATAATTTTTTTATATTTTTTCCAAAATTTTCTAGTCTCGAAAGACCATTTCATAGGGAGTTGAAAAGAGTCGAAATTTCAGTTTTGCTGGCCTCAAAATTACCAGATTTGAATTTTCACCGAAATTCCGAAATCTCACCGAAATTTCAGATTTCAGACACCTCCGAGACGTGGTCTAAAAATGAAATTTGAAACCTTAACCCCCATGTACAGTGCAAGAGTTTTACCAGAAGTAGTTTATTAGCTTAAGCAAACACTCCCTTCTTGGGCTTGTTTGTTTTTTGTTTTGATTATCTAAAAGCTAATTCTAGATTGTGGTTGTAGAGAAACTGATTCTCCAAAACATATGAAATAGAATGTGGATTCTAGTGTATATGGATTGGCTAAATTGTGTGAATCGATTCCTAGAATCGAGCTATTTGTTTTTTATTTTGCTTTCGAGGCCAAAACCCAGAATTAAAAGTAAAAACAAACAAGCCCTAAGCATCGGCCTCTAAATTCCAAATTACCTAGCATGCACAACCATAAAACGGACCGTTGGCTTGAGAACCACAATACTACTCCTAACTAAGGTAGCGTTTGGTTGCCTAGATAAAACTGAATAGAAGATTGCCATCCATCCCAGTAGAGAAGTCATTCAGATATCTATTTGGTTAGATAGATGGTATGAGCCAATTTTTTCTTTGATTGGATGGATGAAGATGGATAGGCTAGTTGTGATCAAGGTTTCAAATTTCGGTTTGAATTTTTTTTGGCACCCACCAAATTAATGAAGTTTGGTAATTTGGAAATTTTGGTGGAATTTAGGACGAAATGGTTGTCCAAAAAATTAAATTTTCGGATAAAACATGACCTAGTACACTTCGATGAAATTTTAAATTTGATCAATTAAGGCCCCGTTTGGCAACTTGGAACCGGACTTTTCTCCTAGAATTTGAAATAAATCCAACCAAACGGAATATGACTCGGAACGTTTCAAAGCGAATCGTTTCTGATTTTTACACACCGTGGTCGAATCGGCTAGCAACCCGTTCCTCCGGATTCTGATTCTACCTGAAACGTTTCTACTAAGAATCCGAAACCGTTTCCGTTTCTACTAGAATCTGAAACCGTACCAAACAGGACCTAAATCTCTTCATGCAATAAATTAGATAAACTCATCTGACCTTTTTTAAGATAGCCATATCTAGCATCTCGAGAGAATACTCTCAAAGATAACCCTGTCCGAGACCGGTGGTGAGATAGTGAGATCATAATACACCGAACGTCCGTCAGAGCATGCGGGTAACAAGGACATGAATAGCACAATTGGCTATGGATGTAAATAGGCACAGACGCACAGTTGGCCTTCAGCTCTCCGGGTAGTCCAGCGTCGGAAGGCACGCCTGCATACCACCAATCCCGACCCAGCGTCACCGAAGCCATTCGCCTGCTTCCCCTCGCACTTCTCAACACTCCATGTTGCCCTCCGGCTTGGTGCTCCACCCGCACCAACGCTCACGTAGCACACGCCACGCACACACGCCGGTATTCATCTTTCTGACAAACATATCGCCAATGTCACTGCCGTCCATCTCAGGCTAGCATGGTCCAAATGCTGCCGTAACAATTTTAAGAAATTCAAGCAGGAAATCCACCATATCAACAAACACCTCAGGGAAAAACAACGAAAATTTGCTAAAGAAAAGAAAATGCTGCAGCTGGAGTACGCATGGAACCTAATATCACGAGAGTACAACCATAGCAGGTGAAAACTCTCAGCACTTCGAAGCTACTGTTGATTCATTTTTAGGAAATATAGGTGTTCAGTAGATCTGCAAACATGACATGGACGCACTCAAAGACGACTAACAAATTCCACCGAATAAATAGGGCGGTCATTCCGGCGTGAAACACACTCAGGTGAATGCTCTAAGCTGCAGCACCCTTGCCCTTCTTCCTCTGGAGCTTCTTCATGTAGAACTCAAGCTCCTTGCCCTCCAGGATGTACCTGTCGATTCAAAAGTTCAATGTAAGTAATCCGGTAGCTGCTAACAGTGACTAGGCTACTGCATGAATTAACGGTGCAACTTCAAAGTTTTGTTGTCAACCTTCAAGCCAAAAAACAGCCATCACTCAAAACATGAGTTTAATATAATTTTAACTGCAGTTTCTGCACTTCTATCATATAACTTAAAGCATTCGTCTTCACAAACGAAGAATTCCCACAAAATATCAAGATCTAAATCCTACCCAACCAGTTAAACAAACTGATGCATTGATCTACATACTTCCTTAAGAATTCTCATTAAAAAGGGAAAAGAACAAAGTGTTTGGAGTGTTCAGTTTTACTTACCCATCAGCTCGGCCACACTGCCCTGGGCGGGAAGAAATGCAGGCCAATAACCTTCCACTGCCAAATTGCTCTTCAATGTGTGGGTCAAGCGTGCGTCCCTGCTGACGCTTTTCAAGCTTCCTCAGGACATGGTTGCTCTTCTTCGTTTCCTCTGCTGCAGCCTCACCCTCTTGTCCCTACGTGTATGAACGTCAAACAATAAAGGTTTCATTCCAAACAGCGTGGAATCATGCTAGGTACACTTCAGCAGAGGTTTGAGAATCAAAGGAAAAATAATTTAGTTGCACTGGCAACCTTAGTTTTCTGCAAAAAAGTTGGGTCAGAACAAGATGTTATCCGCAAACATAAACCTAGCCCATGCAAATTAAAACGGTTGTTTAAAACTAACAAAAGTGTTCTTTATTGAATTTATCTATACAAGAGAAATGCAAGGGAAATATTTCATCATTCAATGAAATCCAATATAAGCAATGAGGTGGAGAAAAAAGCTAACCAGATACTAAAATGTTAAAAACAGAAATAAGTAGTATTGCAATCCCATAATCATAGGTGCAGTGTTTAGAGAAGTTTGCACATGTCTAGAATAATGAAATAGAAGAATAATTCACACCACAAAACAACAAAATGCCTCATAATGGATGTACTGAACTATCCAGTTATGACCCACTTAAGGATACAAGCAGCAGTAAAACATGGGTCAATAAGAATAATACCTCAGCAGCATCCTTCTTGGCAGCAGGAGCCTTTTTCTTCCTACCGATGTCAACACCATAGTGAGTGAGATACCACTGCTTGAAAGGGGCAGCATCAACTTGCACAACGGCACTCTTCACAAGGGTCTGAGTCCTAACAAGCTCATTGTTTGATGCATTGTAGACCACATCCAGGATACGAGTCTTGCGGGTTACAGCCTCACTTCCCCATGCATAGTTACCAGTATCCAGACGAAGAGCCCTCCACTTAACGTTGCCTCCGCGAACACGGACCCTCCTCACTGTCTTGTTGCTTGACAGTTTGGTGTTGGCAGGCTGGCGGCCAAGCTCATACCTTCAAGACAAATGAGAAAAGGCCAAATTAACATCTGGAACAATGTCGATAATTATGAAAGTCACACCAACATCCTTGCAAGTTACAATCATTCTAAGCTAGTACTTCTACAAAGAGAGAATAACATCTACTCACATTGTCGCAACATCAACAATAAATAATCCTGAATGAATTCAAATGTGCTGGATAAATTAGGTACTCACTAAATGAAGGTTCACACACAAAAGATAATTCTATTTTTACATACCAAAACCATCATACATAAGACCCTATTTGGCAGAGCTCCAAATCCCAGCTCCACCTTATATCCACCTTATATCTGAAGCTTGTAGGATAAAATAAAGTGAATTATAGAGGTGTTTAGCATAGCTCCAGCTCCACCAAAATCCGTGGAGTTGGTGGAGCAGGATATTCCTAGCTTCAAAAATTAATAGAGTTAAAACTGTGAATACATTAAGAGTATTTACATGGATCATCTTATTTACATTTTAGACTAAAAATATAAACTTAATTCACTTTATTTTAACCTACAAGCTCCAAATATGAGGTAGAGCTGGGATCTGAAACTCTGCCAAACAGGGTCTAAGTTTATAAACTTAATTCACTTTATTTTTTTTAATTACGCCAACTGAACCTTGAACTCGAGATCTCTTAGTTCTGATATCATATTGAGTCGTATGCACCAATCAGTTTACCCAAAAACTTGGCTTTGATACCATAAACCATATTGAGTTGCGCTTTTGGATGAACTGCTTGGTGCATGCGATTTAATATGGTATGAGAGCTAAGAGGTCTCGAGTTCAAGACCCGCTTGGCGCAATTAAAAAATAATAATTGCAGCACAATTTTATTCCACGTCTTAGGCCTGAGAGCCTGTTCTTGACGGGGAGTGTTGAAGTATAAGTGAATTGCTCATCTTTTCTTATCAGGTTAAGTCTTTAGGTGAACTGGCTGGTGCATGCAACTCAATAAATACACGATTGAAAATACATAACAATTATGCACCACAGCGACTCTCCAAACCACTAAATCATCAACAAGTTAGCAAAAGTTTTTGGCTTTTCAGAGCAACAAACAAAAAAACCCTATTAAGATTTAACTATTACTTTGTTACTGCTACAGTAGAGGGCCCAATTTTGTTGGAATCATCAAAGTTCATGACTCTAATATCACAACCAATTTATTTCCCTGGAAACTAACCAAATTAGCAAAGCCCTAGCAATTACACACGTATCTGCAGACACCTCATGTTCGCATGTAACCCGAATCATCTAGAAGTATGAAGACGCGTAAATCACTGCAGGTTATCAAATCATCTACGAACAGCATACCCACACTCTAGCCTAATAACACATTGTCAGAACAAACCAGCCTAATTAACACTCAAATCACTTGCTACAAGCATAACAAATAAATGATTCAACCGAGAGAACTAAACGCCGAAAACATCAACCCATCCACGACTTATGTAACACTCATCTAATCAACCAAGAAACCTCTACACATCCACACGAATCGAGAAAGGAAAGGAAAAGGAAGAGAAATCGCCATTACTTTCGCTTCTTGCGCCACGCCTTTTGCTTGCCACCGGTGGCCCGGCGCTTGTGCATCGAGTCACGCGAGATACCTGCACAACCACCGCCGCGGCCATTAGCAACGCCCAAAGCAAACAATCTCCAAGGCACAGGCATGCACGAGAGCACCACAAGCAGAGGAGGGGGAAGGGGGACGGGCAGAGGAGATGTAGGCTCCGGAGATTACCCATGGTGGCAGCGGTGGCTGCTGCTCTGCTTCCTCGTCTGACCGCGCCGCCGCAGCTGTGGCTCGGTCTCGAAGGGAAAGGCGGAGAAAACCTAGGGGCTGGACTTAAATAGGGTGGCGGCCGCGGCTTAGGGTTTACTTACAGGTGGGGATCGGATGATCCAACGGTGCACGATGACGCTATCACCATTCGTTAATGGGACGAGGCCCAGTAGGTCAGTGTCACTCGCCCAGCCCAGATAAGTACTCCTTCGTGCAAGGGCATGTTCGGTAGAAGCAGATCTCAGTTTTATCTGAGATCTAAAACTTATAGGCTAAAATAAAGTAAATTAAGTTTATATTTTTGATCTAAAATGTAAACAAGATGATCCATCTAAACGCTTTTAATGTACTCATAGCTCTAGCTTCACGGATCTGGTGGAGTTAGGAATACCCAGTTCCACCAGATCCACGGATCTAGTGAAGTTGGAGCCCTACCAAACACACCCTAAATTTATAACCCGTATTTCTTTCTTGGCATATACATTAAGATCGTGTTTGTTCAGGCATAATTTTTTTTGGCTTATAATTTAAAACTAGCTTTTAGGCTTATACAGTTTAAAAATAATCGGCCTTTATACGTGACTTTTGGCTAAAAGATGATTACTTTTAAGCTATTTAAATTTAAAAGTTGGCTTTAAGTTGTAAGCTAAAAAGGCTAAGCTCAGTTTGTTTGGACTTTTTCATTAATTTAAAATCCAAATAACTAAAGCCTAAATAAATGGATAGTTTTTTATCTAAGTCTTTTAAAAGCTATAAGTCTTTATATAACTAAAAACTAAAAGCTACGGAGATAGACTTTTTAGCTTATTAAAGGTTGATTTTAGACTAATACAACTAAAGTTATTGTTTAATTATTTACCTCTATCATGAATAAAAGCCGATAATTTTTAAGTTGTTTAAGCCTAAAAGAAGACTTTAAGTTAAAGCAAAAAAACTTAAGCCTAAACAAGCAAGATATTGAAAATGCTATATTACCCCTAATTATTATCACTAAGGGGGTGTTTGGGACATCTCCAGCTCCACCAAAATCTGTGGAGTTGGTGGAGCAGGGTATTTCTAGCTCCAGAAATTTCTGAAGCTAGAGCTGTGGGTGCATTAAGAGTGTTTAGGTAAATCATCTTGTTTACATTTTAGACTAAAAATATAAACTTTATTCACTTTATTTTAGCCTATAAGTTTCAGCTCTGAGCTGGAGTTGGAATCTGGAGCTCTCCCAAACAGGGCCTAAGTATTGTATTCAATGCACGCATCTAGAGAATATGAAGTAAAGTTATATATTTATTATGGGTATACAGAGAACATTACAATAATTTTGTATTGACATGTGAAATATATCTTATATTTATAGATAAGATCAGTTAAAAAATAAGCCTTATAAATTTGGACCAATGAAATAGCTTACAAGCACTCATGTTTTGGGCGTCCTTTAAAAAAAGAAAGATGATGTACCATGTTCATTTAATTCCGTACATGCAAAAGAAATATCAATGTTAATTTACTTCCTATGTTCATTTACAGGAAATTCCTATAAGCCAAACTCAATAAAAACCTCATAGGCTTCGGGTTACCACCAAGTCCGTATGAAGGAAGAAGACATTATGAAAACTGCCTTCCGGATGCATCATGGTCACTACGAGTTTTTGGTGATGCCATTTGGACTGTCCAATGCGCCCTCCACCTTCCAGGCATTAATGAATGAGGTGTTCGTGTTGGTTTTTTTTATGACATCTTAATATACAGCAGGGCAGAGGAGGAGCATAGGGGGGCATGTGGGAGCAGTCTTAGCTCGTTTGAGGCAACATCGGTTGTATTTGAAGAAGTCCAAATGTGCTTTCGCGCAAGAAAAGATTGGGTACCTGGGCCACCTCATTTTGCACTTGGGAGTGGAGCCGACCCGCAAAGCTTCAAGCGGTGGCGGCATGGCCTCGGCCAGCTATAGTAACGTCATTGAGGGGATTCTTGGGGTTGGCCAGGTATTACAGGTGATTTATCAAGGATTATGCCAGTATTGTGGATCCGCTAACTGCATTATTTAAGAAGAACGATTTTGGGTGGAATACAGCAGTGGAGAAGGCATTCGCACAATTGAAACAAGCTCTAACTTTAGCTCCTGTGCTACAGATGCCAGATTTCTCGCTACCCTTTGAGGTGGAATGTGATGCGTCGGGAACAGGAATTGGTGCCGTTCTCCAACAAAGGGGGCACCCAGTTGCCTATTTCAGCAGAAAGTTGGCGGAACACCACCGGAGGCTTGCTGCTTATGAGAGAGAACTCATTGGGTTGTCCAAAGCCGTGCGTCATTGGCGACTATACCTATGGGGCCAAGAATTCATTGTCCGGACAGATCACGGGAGTCTCAAATTCCTGCTTGAACAGGCATTAATCACCCCGCCACAACAGCATTGGTTGAGTAAGTTGATGGGCTTCGACTTTCGGGTTGAGTACAAGCCAGGCAAGCACAATCAAGCGGTGATCTTGTTGTCTAGGGCGTCGGGCGGAAGGAGTAAAGCGGCCATGTCGGTTGTCCGAGATATGACTTCGTGAGCGAGTGGTGGAGGTGCTGTAACACCCCAATTTTTGCTTTTCTTGCATTTAAATGGTATTTTGAATTTTTGGGAATTTCGGAATTTATTTGGATTTATTTTGAATTAAACCATTTATCAATTAATTAAATAATGGAAAAAGTTAAAATAAAGTTTTGCTGAAAATATTTTATTTGAGTCACAAATGTCTTAAAATATTTTTGAGAATTTTTCGAATTTTTCGATATTTTAATGCCTCAAATAAATTATTTTATTTTCGGAATTAATTTTATTCGGAAAAGGATTAAAATCGATGAACGATCTTGGGCGAGTCTTTGTGCGGCCGCTCGGAAAAACCTAAGCGCGCCGTTAGATCTTCATCCAGGGCCGCGTTGCGCATCGTCGCCAATCCGATTCGTCGCCGGATTCCGCCGCCGCCGCCCGTGTGGGCCTCGGTCTCCGCGCTTTTCACGGACGTCGAGGACCCTATTTAATGCGCCGCCACACGCCTCGGGAAGCCCTAGACGCGCCGCACCTTTTGCCCTAGCTCACGCCGCCCGAGTCGCCGTCGCCTCGCCGCACGAGCTCGCCGAAGTCTTCCAGCCCTCCGCCGCACTTCTTCGCGCCGTTTCGTCGCCGCCGGTGATCCTCCGTCGTCGCCGTTGGTCCCTTGGAGTCCCTCTCGCCGAGCCGTCGGGCGTTACTTCTTCGGCCGGAGAAGCACGGAACGCCGCCCGCCACGTCTTAAATCTCCGTCTCCGGTTGGACCACGCCGCCTTAGCGCCGCCGGATTCGCGAGCCGCCCGGTGGGACGATCTCCATCCGGCCACGAGGTGAGCCCGTCGCCTTAAGAACGATGAACTCCATCTTCTAATCTCCGCCGTTAGATGCAAATCCGAGGGTAGAGGAGCCACGTCGCTCTTCTTTGTGTGCATGAGGCGGCGACAAGGCGGACCCACACGTCGGTCGCGCCGCGACGCGGCGATGCCGCACGCGTGTCGCGACAACACGGACCCACATGTCGATCGCCTTTGTGTCTTTGCGCATGAGTCGCCGACAAAGACGGGCCCACCGTCGGCCGACGCCTTGTGCGTGTGGCGCCACCGTTGACGTCATCGCGGCGTCACGGTGGGACCCACTTGTCGTGAAATAGCGGTCGGTGGCGTCGGCAAGGCAGCGTGTCACTCTCGGTGGCGACACGTGTCACGGATGACGCAATAATTAATTTTCGAAAAAGAAAATATTTATTTAATTCGGTATATTGATTTTAAATATATTTTGAAACTTCAAATGCTTATAACTTTTGCGTTTTAACTCCGATTTGAGTGATTCCAATTTCTATAAATTTGTAAAATTGTGATATTTCTGTTTATGAATTTTATTTGAATTTTTGAGCACTGTTTGTCTACTGTTTATTTATTTTATTATTTTGTGTATCGTTCTGGCGTAGAGCGTTGAAGTCCCGACGGTTTGAGGAGAGGTTCGACCGAGAGCAAGCTCGAGAGCGATTCAGTACTTTTGAAGGCAAGTTGTGTTTGATCATGTTGGACCTATTAGAGCAAATTATTTTGATTTAAACTATTGCATGCTAATTTGATAGAAATGATTTTGAATAAGTTTTGGGATTAGTTAAATGCCTAAGTTCTTTGTATGCCACCTTGTCATATATAATTGTAGGCCATGAATCTTTTGTCACCCTAGGATATGGATTAATAGTTGGACTTTTATAATTTGCCAACATGGGTTGAGTAGACCAAGTAGTATGCTTAGCCCCGCCACGTGGACATTTCATGATTTTGGAATACCAAAGTGAATCTTGACTTAATGAGATATTGAACATGCTTTGTGAATGAGACATGTGTTATTGAGTTGATGATGGCACGTGGTGCAATGGTAAAAGCGGGGTGGGAAAATGATTTAGACTGGGGCAAATGGCAAGATTGTTTACGGTGGGCCAAGAGTGGCTGGCGGTTGTATTTGGTTTTTCTTATTGGTTTTGGATAATTGAGATCACACTTGGTTAGTCTTGCCTCGGTCAACTAAGGACTTAACCTTGCGAGCATTTGAATTGAGTCTTTCATACAACCACAAGCCCGTAATGGGGACGGGCTTAGCTAAATAAGCGGGAAATCTATTCTTTGGCTTGTCGTGGTGGTGTGAGGCAGGAGAAGCGGAATGAGAACTCACATGGCGCAAGAGGGGCCCCAGGTGTGTAACCGATCCCTCCAAAGTGTTGAAACCTTAGCGCAGCGTCTTGAGTTTAGATGGAACTTTGGAAAGGCTTCGTATTCGGTTATTTGCCTTGGTGGTATTTGACGTATCTTGTGGGTAAAGTGTATAACCTCTGCAGAGTGTACAACCTATTGAATAGCCGTGCTCACGGTATTGAGCATCGCTTCAGTGATTCTGATCAAGGGTTAGATTTTCATGAAAATGACTTGTTTATGGAAAATGCTTGGGTTGGTAATGATGAACTGGACTTAGGACGGAAAAATGATTTCTGATTGAAATGTTTGTGAAAGCTATTATTCCTACTCTTGTTTCTTGCTTTGCAATCTATTCTTGTTTACTTGAAATCTTTGTCTTGCACATGAGCCATAACCTATCCTTTGTACTAAGCCATGCATATAGTATATTAGCATTGCATTACATGCATGACTTCTTTGAGTGCTCAAAGTACTCACCCCACAACAACACAACCGGTTGAAGAAGAAGCAAACCACCTTTCGGGAGGAGGAGTATCAGGAGGAGCCGACAAACTAGGGAGCGAGCCCAGTCAGTTGACTGTGGCAAATTGGTTGGCGCCACGAGTTGATTTTATTTCTGCTGCTTTTGAATATTTTAATAAGTCTTCGCCCTGCGAGGCGTATCTTTGTAATTTGACCATAAGGTCGATCAACTAGTTTGAGTATTTTATTGAAGTACTACATTATTTATTTGGTTATGGTATGATATATACCAATGTTGAGGCTGTGTGCACTAGCGTGATCTGGACTAGTGCTGAATACACAGAGGGTCCGGATTTGCAAACCCGGGTCCCGACATGCTGCAAGGTGATCTGGATATCCAGCAGAAGGTGCGGCAAGTGTTAAGCAGGGCGGTGGATTCCAGTTCAGAGCACACGTCGCCAAGCATAAAATGGGAAGTCAGAGACGAGTTGGTTTACCAGGAGGGGAAGTTATGGGTGCCCCGGACGTCACCTTTGGTGGAGTCGATGGTCGCTACAGTGCATGACTTAACGCATGAGGGCTGCCAGAAAACTCTCCATCGCCTTCATGCTATGCATTGGTGGGAACATCAGAAAGAGACGGTGAGGGAGTATGTGGCAAAATGTGTCATTTGTCAGCAGCATAAAGCAAGCACACAAGCCCCAGCTGGTCTACTACAGCCCCTGAATATTCCACACCAAGTATGGTCTGACATCTCGTTGGATTTTATCACCGATCTTCCAAAGTCACAAGGTAAAACTGCTTTATTGGTGGTGGTTGATCGTCTATCCAAATATGCACATTTCCTTCTCCTCACTAGGTCAGCAACAGCATCAGCAGTAGCCAAACTACCAGATTGTGAGGTTACATGGGATTCCGGAGTCCATTGTCTCCGATCGAGATCCAGTATTCCTTAGTGCCTTCTAGCAAGGGCTGTTCAAGAGGAGTGGAACGACTTTCTTTTGTCCTGACCTATCATCCCCTGCATTTAACAGCCAAAGCGGGGTGGTTAACAGGACCATTGAAATGTACTTATGGTGCTTGGTGCGACCAATCCCTCGTCGTGGGTCCAGTGGGTTCCTTGGGCGGAGTACTGTTACAATACATCATTTCATTCTGCTCATCGGCTCACACCCTTCGAATTGGTATATGGGAGGTCTCCACCTCTATTACTGCCATACCAGCAAGGGGCAACAAGCATTGACTCGGTGGATTGTACCCTTGTAGATCGAGATGCTCTCTTACAACAAGCTAAGACCCAGTTGTTGCAAGCTCAAAATCGCATGAAGTAATATTATGATGGCAAGCATTGAGAGGAGATGTTTGAGGTGGGTTCATGGGTGTGGCTTAAGCTCCAGCGGCATCGACAGCAATCCGCTCGCGATAACAAGTCATGGTCCAAGTTGTCTCCTCGCTTTTATGGTCCTTTTCAGGTGCTACAACGGGTCGGCGAAGTGGCTTACCGGTTGTAGCTTTCGGAAAACTCCAAAATTCATAATGTCTTCCATGTTTCGTTGCTCAAATGATTCAAGGGCATTCCTCCTGTTCATGTGGTCGACATCCCAAATGACCTCATGCCGACTGCCACAGTTGGTCAACCCGAACCATACAAGTTGCTGGCCCAGAGGTTCCTAGACGGTCATCACCAATTTTTGGTGCATTGGACAGGGGAATCAGCAGAGGAGGCGACATGGATGGATGCAATTATTCTTCGGCGTTCATTTCCTGATTGTAAGCGTGAGGACAAGCTTAGTTTCGAGGGAGGGAGTGATGTTATGGCGGTGTGATAGGGTGTTGTATGGGCGCCGTGGGTCCTCGGATGGAAGGAAACTCTTGAGCGCCACATTAGAGGCAATCGGCTATTAGTTAGGAAAGGGGCAAGAAAATTGGATTTGATTGCATGCAGGGGGAGAGAGGGAATAAAGGAGGGGGAGGAAATGAGGGAAGGGAACTTTTGATTCCAGAATTTCCAAAGCAAAGGCAGTGGCCAGCAATTTGTATCGGTACCGGGCATGATGCGACGAAGAGCTCCTCAACGTCCAGTCACCGGCCGGGAACCAGAGCCTTCGAGTTGGCGCATTCTTCTGCGCTGGACTCTAACACGAAGCCACTTGAAACCAAGAAGAAATATCGTGCCATAGTTTTCCTGCAAAAGAGCCAGAGCGCCTAACAAATTTCTGTTTGGATTTCTTCCTTAAGAAACAATATACTGCTCGGTGACCATAATTGAAGCAGATCCTACAGCGAAATTGATTACTGCACTGTTTTTTTTGAAAGAACGAGCAGGAGCTCTGCCGATGCATTAAGAAAGGAATAATACATAACAGTTCACAGTAGCGAAAGGAGTAAAAGAAGGAGAGACTAGGTAAAGAGGAGAAGGAAAGGAAAAATACATCCCGAAGGAAAAGCGGGTCCGCCTAGAGGTCCCTAGCAACTAGTCGCTGCCATACACTAGTTCGCCCCGAGCGCCATCTGTCGGTTACGGATGTCCTGGATAATGACATCGGCCACCTGTTGCATTAAGTAAGGGAATAATTACTGCACTGTTTTAAAAGGTGGCCCACTGCAAAACATCTGCTACACGTATTATCTCTGGACAATTTGAAATTTTAAGGATCCTTATTCTAACTTGAAACCGAACGGGAAAAAACTCCGAGTAGTGCTTCAATATTTCCCTTTCCAATACAAGTTGCATAAATTTTGAAGCAAGCGAAAGGGTAAGTAATTACCATCTACCATTCACTTATGCTTTAATGTTTATACAACTGTCAAAAGGAAAAGCATGGAAGCACATCTCAAAAACTCCTGAAAGAGGTCGCTCATGATTGGGAGCTCAAACATCTGAACTTGAGCTCTTGACAACATTAGAATAATTCACTGGAGACCTTGATAGCACTGAAATTTTTTTCCCTGTCTGTAAAGTCAAATTCGTCCAGGTTTCCTATCGAGCCTGAAGTAAACGAGATTTGATCCCAGGACAATGAGTAATTTCATTAATATGAGGCCAATTACAATGCCCACTTGATAAAGCAGAGTTTCTTGTTTGTTTCCCATTCACAACATCTGCAAATGATAGCCTTTTCGAATGATGAATAGGACGAGCTGAAATTTGACTGAGAGACTGTCTTTTCTGTGAGTTAACCTGCCTCGGAATAAGAGATCTCTTGCTATGCCGAACTAAAGTCCATTCCAGATCGCGCCTAAAAAAAAGTCCATTCCAGATCGCATTCAGAAGTCCAGCGATCAAATTCTCATCGCCAATTTGGTCCTCCATTACTCCAGAGATGAAAATACAGTTTGAAATCTTTGCATTCATATTTGCGCATAGAATAGATAAGGAATCCCACATGATTTGAGCAAACTGAAAACTTAAAGGTATTGCCTCTCAAATGGACTACATTTAGATCTGCTGGAATACCACCCAAAACTGATTGCAAAGCAATAGCTGTTGCTTCTTCTGTGATTCTGAACGAGGCTCGACCAAACAACAGAACAAGAAAGGAACCACAAGAGGGAAGATTATATAGCAGCTTGTCAGGCGATCAAGGCCTTCCTTCAGCAGAATCACTTGGTGCGTGTTCTTGATATCTTCCCTACCCCCTTTGGTATTGGTTTATTCCAGTTTGGCAGCATCCTCCAGCGTGACTTGGTGGTGAGTAGAAGTCCTCATCATGTTTCTGGACCAAACAGCCATGTTATCTTTGTCAAGCATGATGAAACTATCAATGTTAGAAATAACATCTACATGAAAATCTGTTGGATCATGCTGCTGGGATGTCCATTGGACTGCCGCAATGTACAGAATATTGCCAGTACTGTCTCTTCCTTTGGATCACTTCTACATTGACAACGTAATTCAAGAAACATGGCAAGTGTCATTGTCAAGGCCTTGGTGTTTGACAAAAAATCAATCCCAAGAGATGTAGCTATTAAATATAGATCTGATTTAGGAGGCAATGGAATCAACATGATAGTTCCAGTCTTTATTTTACATACTGACTTCCCAGATTCTGATCTTGGTGAGGGGGATCAATACTCATGGAGATTTTCTGCCTGTTCATCAAGATGAAGCCAATGGAGTAGCTCAAGGAGATGGATGATCAGGTCAATAACTCGGGTGGTGGCCATGAGGGTTTGAACCAAGATGTGAGTTCAATGCAGGATGATATTTCTTTGACAGCAGGTTTGTTGTTTTTTTGAAGAAAAAGGCAGGAGCTCGCCAAATGCATTAAGTTAGGGAAATAGATAATGTTTACAAGGACGACAAGATTAGGAGTTAGATATTGAAGCGTAAGCCACTTGAATATGAGGCCAACGAGAGCAGAGCCAACAGAAAAACAAACAACTAGAACAACAGAGAAACGCTCAAAGCATCTCAAAGGCCACCGCTCTGTTGCGCGCGTCTCGGACGACCGAATCTGCTACCTGTTGCACCGAGCTGTAGCTGTTTTGAAAAATCCTATGATTCCTTTCTTTCCAAAGGTTCCATAGTGTGTATGTGACCACCCCATCAAATTCCTTTCTCCTAGATTTGACCACCGAGAGGCGAGAGTTCCTCCACCATGTGGAATTCCCCATGTGAACTTCCGAAGGTTGAGGAGCATTTAAAACTATATGTGTTTCTTAAGCACCTCATCAAACACGCCTTGCGAAGGGCACACTAACAACAAGTGTGCGGCCGTCTCTTCTTGACATCCATACAGGCGCACGAGATGGAATGAGGCCATCCACATTGCTAATCATCCCTTTGTGAGGAGCTGTCTGGATGAAGAGCCAAGCAAAGAACCTACACTTCCCTCGGCGGTGCATGCCAAATCATCTTATAAGCTGTGATCCGAAGTGGAGCCGATGGTGAGCCTTATATGCGAATTTGCGAATACTCCCCTTGGATGTCCATCTCCAAATAATCGATCCTCTGTTTGTGGTTGTAATTGTACATGCATTACGTGCCAAAGGCTACAAAATTCTCAGATTGTTCCTCATTTGTGATTACGTGCAAAGGCCGGATCAATTCTGTCTGTTAGGAAATGTTTAAGCTGTTCTGTTTTCTTCTCACCGTTTGTAGCATCTTGGCACCAACTCTGCCGGAGATTTTCCTTGAAGCCATCTGGATTCCCGAATTCATTGTTTCACCATTGCCCATCGCGATGCGGTGCTTGCGGTAAACAAGCTGCGATCGAGGCCAAGCATGGAAGCGGCGAACGACCAAGGTTTATTTCTATCTTTCCATGTATACCACAACCACGGGCGTGAGTGCTCGACCAAATCTATCCGGACATTTTGCCCCAAGTCCCCCGACCATTTAGGCCTATAGATTTTCTTCAATTTACCAAGCAGTGCCCCCATTGCATTCTGCTCTCCTTTCCAAAAAGCTGCTTTGATTCTATCGATTCTCTTTGTGATCCATCTGCCGAGGTGATATACCGTTAGATGATAAAGCGCCAGAGATGTCAAACCGAGTTTATGAGAGTCAAGCGGCGATACTCGACAATAACTTTCCTTTCCATCCCGCAAGTCAGGCGGACCTTGTCAATTAGGGGTGAAGATCGGATCTTTTGAGCTTTGTCGGCGAAGAGGAGACCTAGGTACTGCAGGGAAGGATTTCTGAACAGGAAAATCTGTAAAAGCGCCTCGGATCGGTAGCGTCACATCGATGGGGTAGACCTCGCTCTTATGGATATTGTTGTGAAGACTGTAGCTCCTCCAAAAGAACCCGAATGTCCTAAAGCCTTGAGCTCATCCCTACAGGGGATGCAAAATGGCCACGTCGTCCGCATATAAGGAGACGCGGGATTTAGCCCAACCGATCGGGATGTCTGAAATAATCCCAACCTCCATGGCCTTAGAGATTAATCTCTGCAAAGGATCCATGGACAGAATGAATAGCATAAGCGATAGCGGATCCCCCGCCTCGGTCCTCTCTGTGTTGGATTTGGGGCTGGTGCACCATTGAGAGAACTCGGAAGAGGAGGACGCAAGGATCATAGAAATCCTCTCGCCACAGCGCAAGACTTGAAGCCCAGACGCACGAGGAGATCAATCAAGAACTCCCAAGCGAGCGAGTCAAATGCCTTGGCGATATCCAGCTTGAGAAAAAGAGACGGGATCCTCCTTCTATGCAATTCTGTGATCAAGTTCTTTGTGTATATAAAATTATCCTGTTGTCTCCTACTGCTCATGTTGATTCCAGCCTTCTGCAAAATAATTCACAGATTGGTCCACTTACCTCTTCTTTGCATCTTCACCTCGACAGCTCGGCCCATCAGGATTTCAGTTCTCTCAGTAAGTATTTCCCCACGTCTGAGAAGTCTTCTGATCAACTCGATCTTGTCGTGTTTTAAGTTGCACTACCATGGATTCCAGCCCTGTCATGGTGCCTCATAAAAGTTCACTTGACGTCTCTAACTGCAAAACGAAAGTGCTCAATGCTGTTCCCACGAGATGTCATTTACCACCCGCCGTCAATTCAGGTCTTTTATTTTGATGTGGAGTCACCTCGAAAGAAACACAAAGTTGTGCGATGTCTTAGCTTTGATGAACAGGAGCAGTCATCTCAACTCACTTCTAGGCCACATCTTGATCTGGAGTAGGAACCACCGTCTATTTTCACAACTCAATCATTGAGACACCCAGGAAGCAGAAAATGAGACTTCCTTGCCCTTTGATAACTTCGGAAGTACATCGAAGTGCACGCAGAAATAGACCAGAGGGTCTGGAATCAGTACAGCTGCCTTTCAAAGGGCCAGAAATAGCTACCCCACAAGACATTCAGCACTCTCCTCCCGCCCATGCTAAAAAGAAGCCTGCACCTCACCTCCCGATTACCATGTTTCTAAAGGGAACGCGTAGACTACGCTAGTCGAAAATAAAAATTTCTACACATTCAACTAGGATACATGCGAGTAAGAGATCATGGATCATTACTTTTAGAGCACGTTAGCAGCAGAAGGAGAGTGGGTGAAGCGTCCCCGCGTACTCCAAAGTAAAGTAGTAGATGCCGAAATTGATCGTCTCCTCCTTGTGATCGCTCACGCAACGCTGTAGAGGAAGTAGACATTCTTGCCGATCAGCGCCGAGGCAGATGCAATGACACCTCTACGGTATCCACATGTCTAGGGGTGGAAAGCCGTGCGCTGATGTGCTAGCACCAAGCGCGCGATGGCTAGGGTTTTGGTAAGGAGAAGGGAGTCGGCGGCTAGGGTTTCGTGGTGGAAAACACATTCATATGCAACGCCACCCCACGCCACCTTTATATAGAGCGCACGGTAATGGGCCTTCTATGATAGAAGCCCATTAGGAACCTCATCCCCGCAGATCCATATCCACGAAACCCACTAATGGATTCTAATCCATTTAGGCATGTTCCAACCCGTTAAGTATGCGATCCGTTAGGTTCATGTGCAAACGGCCATGACCCTGGAAACCTCTTTTCCAGACCACTAGACAACAGCGGTTTCTAGCAGGACATGTTGTCCCCCGAATGCACAGAGTGATCGTATCGGCTGAACCTTGATATACTCATGTACCGATTCTTTTGCCACACGATACCAGTCAAGCTCAAGGCAAGATGTGTGCCATCCTTATGATAGCTCGACCCATTCACTCGTCAATGTAATGAATATGAAAATGTGATTAACTCTTTAATCACATTGGCATGGCCATGCACTTTCCCAATCCATCCACACCGAGGGGCCCAGCGATATCTCTCCCGTTATCTAGGGGGGACAAATCCCATCTTGATCTCTTACATCCCATGTCGTGTTTCATGGCATATCCATAAGCTATCTTTATAGGAACCCTTTTACAGAGTAGCGTTTGATAGCCCCAAAGTATACAACTACACACATTGGGAATCAATAAGGATCTTAGGTCAAAGAATCATATAGGTATATCACTCGAGACTACAGACTGATGGCATATTAAGGATAACAATCTAGCAGTGTCTCGGAGTAGGTCTATTCAACCCTATGTTCTCTAACATGTGCCCACATAATTGATTTGATATCTCAATATTTATGGTATATGATACTTTACCATCAATCAATACATGTGCTGGTCAAAACATTATTGTTCCATATAATGATACGAGACCAGGGAACATTTAGAATAATATCAAATGTACATTGTGTACCACAATCAAGTCGTACTTGATGAACGAAGTAATATGACATTTATTCATGGAACTGATGATTACATGAACATAAACATATGATACAATCATCTCTCATGATCGCCTTTAGGGCATATCACTAACAGTTTCAGCGTATTGGCATTGATTTCTGCAAAGTTGTTCCTCCTGAGTTGACAACTGAAGCCTTAATGGCAGAATCAAGGTTTCAGAATGAAGATGGAATTGTACAAGCAGCGCTGGAGTAGATGGAGGGGTTTGCCAAGTGTTGAGGTCCCGGCTTTTTTCATGTTGCTTCGGATCATTTTAGTCAGATTGTCGGTTTAATTTCATTTGGTTATTTTTCTAGTTCAGCCTGTTGTACCTTTTCAATAATAGCAATGAGCTACGGTTAGCTATCATGTTTATTCCTTTGTTAGATTATGCACTATTTGCAATTGGGACAGCACAGATTTTAAGCATTCGACTTGCTATTTCCAATCAGTTTTTATGCAAAATAAAGATCTAGATTACTTCTTTCTAATTCAGTTTCCTCTCGACAGTGTTGTCTCTTTTATATCTTGTTTCATTGCAATATGGGGTACTGCTTTGCTATACCTCTGTCATATTTCTTTGGATCTCATGTTAATCAATGCGTCAATTGCATCATAATTAGAATATACTTTGTTGGAATATTCTTTGCATTATAAATGATGCTCTTTGCGAGACAGAATTGATGAAAGTGTGTAATAGCCCTCTAAATTCAAAAATAAATAAAAATGAAGATTTTATATTTAAAAAGGGAAATGAATTAAAAGTTTAATTGAAATCAAGATTTTGATTTTAAACAATAACCTTTCCTCATTTCTTTCATTATAACCTTAATGAAAAAGAAGATTTCAAAACTCAAAATCATTATTATTATCAAAACAAATGAAATATTGTCAGCGTACTCTGCGCTGGGGTACCCTCTTCGCCGCACAAAAGCGGTTAACACGGCGGTCAACATGTCGAGACCCACGTGGCGCCGGCGTGGCAGGTGGCGAAACACGCCTGCGCCGCGTGGCGATCCGTGGCGCCCGTGGCAGTGGCGAACACGCCGCTGCGCCTGGCGTGGCGACCCACGTGGCGCCCGCGGCGGTGGCGATCGAGAAACACGCCGCTTTCGCCCGCCGCAAGGCAAAAAGGTGGGCGAGGTGGCTTCACCGAAGGCTCCTTCCCTGTCGTCTGTTACGGGCAATAGGACAGCGATGTCGAACACATCAAGCTGCGAGATTTACGCTACAAGCCCATTCCTCGGCGTCTCTCACCAACCTGTCAAGAAAAGGTTACATCCCGGGCGGACCGGGCGAAGCCATGCGTCGGCATTTAATGAGGCTGGAGGAACGGGACAGCACGGGGAGGCGTATTAAATGTGTAAGGATCAGCATGATGACCCCTTTTTTACCTACTCCCGTTAGCCTGGTCTATATAAGGGCCCTCGGGTGCATGGGGAAGAAGTCGAAGGTGGAAAAGAGAGCAAGCAAGAGTACCGCATGATGAGAGCCTAAGGAAGAACTTGTAATTCCCAAGCTTTGTCTTGTCTGCGGTTTCCAAACACTCTCTAAAAAAGCAATCTAGCAGGAAGTAAGGCTATTACCCATGGCGAAGGGGGCCTGAACCTGGGTAAAAATCTCTGTGTTGTTCCCAGCTCTTAGTGGCCGAAGCTCGTTGCGGGGGAGTTCCTAGGGTTTCCCCTCGCTAGGTTTAGCCCGCCGCGAAGACGCCCTCCTTCCAAACAAAACCCGGTCTGTAGACTCGGACTGTCGAGCGGAATCTGGCAAGCAGGCGCGGTGAGGGGGCTAGTGGTTGGCTTTTCCGGCTAACTCCCCGGCGGACTCCGGCGTTCGCGATTCAGAAGCAAGCTCGCACATCCGAAGATGGCGGATCCTCAGCATCTGAATATCGCGGGGGCGAGCGATGACCAAGGCGCCTCCCGGCCATCACGCCGTCGAGGACCGTCTCACCCGCCCTGCGGGCGGCGCGGCTGCTCCGCGAAGCCGGGAGCGGCCCGTCGTCATGCAGGTAGCCTGGAGGCGGCCACCCGCCCGAGAACACGCGCCGCTTCGTGCCCATACGGACCACCAGCCGGTGGAGTTCGCGAAACTCCGGCCACTCCGTGGGCTGCGGCATTCTTTGGCCTCGTGGATCGGCCCAACTCGGGTAGGGCTCCCGACGGTCGGTACCAATCGTACCTTGGCGCCTAAAAAGCGCATGCTGGCGCTCTCGAGCCTCCGCCGCTAGAAAAGGCCACGGCGGTAGGCGGTCGGGGAAAAGCGCCGCAACCCGATCCGGTTCCTCGAGGAACGTGGGGACCTCGCTCTCATACGGATGAGAGCGCGGCAGCAGGGCGATGACCTCATGATGCTGCTTGCGCCACCGGACCAAGCTGCCTTTCACAGTGGCAGTGGCGGTGGCGATGAAGTCCCCATGGCTCTCATCCTCGGGCAGGAGAAGTTAACTCCTCGGCTCTACAGGCGGCCCTCGCGCCCATGAGCGGTCGCCGGACCGGGCCTCGGACAACAGCTCGGCTCCCTCTCGGCGTCGGGTGCGGGCCTTCTCCGGCGATTGCGCCGCGTAACTGGCCGGACGGAGTTCGCCCGTGACCATAGAAAAATATGGCGGCACCACCAACCCGGAGGAGTTCCTCCAAATTTACAGCGATGGTGCGGGCGGTGGCGGATCCAGGTCATAGCCAACTACCTCCCAGCGGCCTTGGCAGGCTCGCGCGCTCTGGTTGCTAAATCTCCCGAGTCGGTGCACTCATGGGGAAGTTGTGCGACATCTTTGTCGCCAATTTTCAGGCTCCTTCAGCGCAGCGGTGTGGAGGATGACCTCACGCCTTGGAAGCGAGAGAAGGAGTCGCCAGCGACTTCATCCAGCCAGTTACGCCCTTGCCGCAACACAATCCCCACATCTTCGAGCAATCGGTCGTCATCGCCCGGGAGGCGTCTGCGACCCGCAAGATGAAGGAGAAGATGGCCACCCGCACCATCAGCTCCACCTCCGAGCTCTTCTCCCTCGCGCATAAGTGTGCGCGGGCCGCGGAGGCAAGGGGGCCAGCGCCTGGCCCCAAGGGTGGCCACGGCAAGGATGAGGCCGGGACCTCGAAGGGTTCCGGCCGCTCAAGCAAGAAGGCGCGGAAGCGCGAGGCGGGTGAGACCAGGCAGGTCTTGGCGTCGGCGTGGCAGCGCGACGACGGAAGACCCGCGCCCAGAGCGCAATCGCCCGCGACCGGCGTGAAGATCGCCATGGCGGCGTGGTGGCCGTCGTGGCCGTGGTGATCGCCGTGATCGGCGTGGCGACGCCGCGACGAAAGAGGGCTAGCCCTATTGCCCAATACACAAGACCAATACCCATGACCTAGATAATTGTCGGGTGCGTGGACAAGATGGTGGAGAAAGCGGCTCAAGGGAGCCGCATACGGCGATGATCAAGATGAAGATCCTCCGTTGGCCTTCCAGCGGGCCGATCCGCGTGGTGGCCTATATTCATGGTGGTTCGTCCACCTTCCCTCAACGCCGCTTACAAGCGGTGAAGAGGAAGTGTGTGCCACCACATCAAGCTCGGTGGTCGGATCTTTGTCAAGTGGTGCGAGCAAGCGCTCACCTTCGGTCGGTGACCATCCGGCGCCAGCGGCCTAAGGCATCTCCGGTCGTAGTGTAAGCCCGTCCGGAACGTGCGGCTCACCGCGTCTTTGGTGGACGAGGGAGTTCTATCAACCTCTGTCCTCCTCGGTGTTCTGGCGCTTGAGATCCTTGGCGAGATCTGCGCCAGCTACGCCCTTCTTGGGGTAGCCTCGGAGGCTGGGTTGATGCCCTTGGATAGGTCGCCTCCCGTTACCTTTGGGAGAGGGACAATACCGCACCGGTGGTGGATTCGATGTCGCCGACTTGACCTCCCTATAATGCCATACTCGGGCGACGGCGTTGGCCCGATTCATAGTGGCCACCCACTCTGGCGTACATGGTGGTGAAAATGCGGGGCCGCTGGCCCCATTGTGTCGAGGTGGATAAGGCCGAGGCCTTGCGGCTATTTCAAGGTTCTTGCGAGGACTGGCGGTGCCACTGCGTTAAGCGCCAGATGCCACTTCTTCGGGAGCCCCTCGGACGGACTCGCGCCTCACAGCTCCGCACGGTGAGGTTAAGGTGGTTGCTTTCGAGTGGGGCGAACCCGAAGACCGTCAACATTGGCGCCAACCTCGGCGCCAAATAGGAAGACGCTCGTCACCTTCCTCGATCCAATTCCGGCGTGTTCGCTGGCAACCGTCCGATATGGTTTGGGGTCCCTGTGGAGGTGATCGAGCACCGATTAACAGCGCTCCCGAGTAGCGTCGGTCCGTGAAGGTCGAGGCGGCGCCCAGTGTCAAGACGCCGTTCGAGAGGAGGTGGAGAAAGCTGCTGGCCTTGAGGATCATCAGGAGGTCTCTCATCTGAGTGGCTCGCCAACCCGTGCTCGTCAAGAAGTCCAACGGAAATGGCGCGTATGTCGACTTCACCCGACCTCAACAGGACTGCCGAAGGACCTTACCCATGCGAGGTCGATCTCATTGTTGACTCCACGGCGGGTGCGAATCTAGTGCTTCTGGGCAGCGTACTCCGGTACCACAGTTAGCATGGCGCTTGAAGATGAAGAAGACGCTTTGTAACCCCTATGGGAGTCTCTTTGTTATGTAAGGATGGCTTTTGGTTTAAGAATCTTTGGTTCCACTTACCAGCGTGCCATGCATTACCTTCCGCCCAGATAGGGGCGAAATCTTGAGGTGTTAGTTGATGATTTAGTCGTGAAGATCAAAAGGAATGAAGAACTGATCCAAGACACGGAGAAACCTTTGCTAACCTCCGGAAGAATTGCTGAAGCTCAACCCGAGAAAAATCGTGTTCGGTGTGCCCTCCGGCAAAGCTCTTTGGGCTTTCAGTGTCCAACGAGGCATTGAAGCCAATCGACAAGATATCGACCATCGAGCACATGAAGCGCCTTGTGCGACTCAAGCGAGTCAATGCTTGGCGGTCACTGGCCTCCACAGGGGCAGTTCATTGCAGGTTGGGAGAGAAGAGTTTGCCTCTGTTCAAGTTGCTGAAGAAGACAAACCACTTTGAGTGGACTGAAGAAGCCCAAAAGGCGTTTGAAGAGCTGAAGCAGTACCTTTCCTCTCCCCCAGTGCTGGTCTCCCCCGCGCCGGGTGAGCCATTGCTCTTGTACATATTTGCCACCCAGGGTGGTGGTGGCGTGTGTTAATGCGGAGAGAAAGGCGTCCAAGGCACATGTACTACATCGACAAGGTCTTTGCTGAGGCGAGACCAGTACCATGAGCTCGAAGATCTTGTCTGCCGATCTGGTGGCGTCAGGAAGCTGCGCCATTATTTCAAGGGCGGAGATTACCGTGGTCACGGCCTACCCTCTGCGAGATCCTCCATAACCGAGAAGCCGAGGGCGGATTGCAAAATGGGCGGTGGGCGGGAGAATTCAACCTAAAATTTGTACCCCGCACCGCCATCAAAAGTCAGAAGCTGGCGGAGTTCGTTCTTGAGTGGACTCCCGCTCCGGGCGTGAGACACACCCGCACCTTATTCTTTGATGGTTCCTTGAGGTTGGGCGTGGGGGTGGGGTCGTCTGGTCTCCCCGGCCGGGGCGTCCTCGGTGTGTGGTCGCCCTCGAGTTCAAGGCCACGAACAACGTGGTAGTCACGAGGAGCCTCTTGGCGGGGTTCGCGTCGCTTGGCGTTGGGCATTCGGCGTCTCAAGTCAAGGAGATTCCTGCTTTGGTCATCAATCAAGCGGAAGGAGTTCCAATGTTACGACCCCACCATGGCGGCGTACTGGCGGAGGTCGAAGATGGGCGTCATTTTGAAGGTTTGGGATATGTCCATATCCCCGACGCGACAATCACCTTGCGGGACGGCTTTCGCGGCTTGCGTCCTCAAGGGCTTCCGTTCGGTCGAGTCTTGAGAAAGGCATCGCGATCCGTCCATCAGCGGCCCCGGTTCGAGTGGGGGCGATGGTGTCATTTATCCTGGCCCCGATTGGCGGGGATAGCGGCAAGGCCGTTCGCGACCTCCGGCTTCGAGTGGGGCAGTGGCGCGCTGTCATGACCTCGACTCGGGGAGAGGCGGCGTGCCGCCTCGGCCCGGTCCGGGAGGAAGATGGCGGTCTTTGCCAAAGGCGGCGCCGAGCAGCCCGGCGGAGTACCCAGCGAGCACCGAGTGGTCGCGGCAACGAGGAAGATCGATGGATGGATCTATCCTAGCCTTCTGCGTGACCAAGTGATCCCGGCGATGATGCCTCGGTGAGAAGATTAGCGCGTAAGGCCAAGTGCTATACCACGGTAGGTGGGGACCTATATCGCCGGGCGAGGCGGACTCTCTTGAAGTGCATCACTTTCGGGAAGAGAGCAACCTGCTCTCGATATCCATGGGCGTGTGTGGGAGCCATATGTCGTCGAGCGGCTGGTCGATAAACCGTTTCGCCAAGGATTTTATTGGCCTCTCGCCGCCGGGATGCTTGCGGTGGTGAGGACATCGCGAAGCTTATCGATTCTTCGCCGAGCAAATCCACCGACCGGCCCGAGCTCGCAAACTATCCGCTCTCGGCGTTTGCGATCTGAAATTTGGATATCTGGGTCGTTCCTTGAACCCGAGGGCTTCACCCACCTCTTAAATCGCCGTCGATAAATTCACGAAGTGGGTTGAGGCGGCGGTCTGCGCGCCATCACGCGCCGCCGCCATCAAGTTTATCGCGGGATCTTCGCCCGCCGATCATGCCAATCGCATCATCACCGATAGCGGGACCCAATTCACGGTGCGGCTTTTACGGAATTTCTGCGATGAAATGGGCACCAAGGTATGTTTTGCCTCGATGGCCCATCCATGAGCAATGGGCAAGCGGAGCAGCATGTATGGCCCAGTCTTTGAAGGGCCTCAAAAGGCGAAGCGTTGATCGGCTTCACAAGAGAAGCGCGGTGGGCGGAAGAACTCCGGCGATCTTGTGGTCGCTCCGTACCACGCCCAGCCGAACCCAGGCGAACGCCTTTCTTCTGGTGTCTGCAGTAGGTATTCTCCCCTCAGTGTCGCTCGGTTCCCCATAGCGTCTTGATGTTCAGCGAAGACCGGGAGGATCTCGGCGAAGATGTCAACCTTACGGAGGAAGTGCGGGATCGGGCTGCTCTCGCGCCGCCACTTCTGACAAAGTCTCGAGCGGTACCCGCCACGGGTCTCTGAGAACACTTGGCGATGGCGACACAGTCTGTGAGAATCGAGACACATCTTAGGGTTGCATAAAGCTGTCTCCCGATGGGAGGGCCCTTCAAGGTGGTTTCGATATCTCGGCAGGCGGTCGGGTTGGCCGAGGCGAGGCGAAAAAGAGCGGCAATTCCTATAACATAGAGTTGTTGCGGAAATTCTACCCATGAGGGAATTGTAAGTATCCCGTGATCGCCTGATCGACCATGGTAAAACTCTCCTTGGTGGTTGGCGGCTTCTGGCGGTTAGTAAGGTTGTTGCCTAAAGGCTTTCAATTTACCATTGTTGTCCTTTCTTTGCCCATAGTAGCAAGTTCTTTTTGCATGAATATCATTTGGTTAGGCTAATTCATGATGATCGATAGAGTCACTGGTGCTGTGTTAAACAGGGCCAGGCGACGAGGCGGGCAGATCACGGTGCTCAAGCGTGGCTCGCCATGCGCCTCGGGTTAGCTCCTGAAGCACCATTTGGTTGTCACCATGAGCATCGTTAGTCTAGTACCCCTCACGGAAGCCCATTTGCTTTGGCCTGACACCATGGTTCGATTTCCAAAAATCATAAGGACTTAGAAATCAAAAAGGGACGGGGCTCACCCCATGAGGGACCTATATCATTCGGTTCTTTCTTGCATCGCCTACTCATTACATTAGTAATTTGTGCCAAAAGCTTCTTCGCGGTCACCTCAAGCTTCTTCGTGGTCGCCCCAAGTTCGCCATGTCGCCTCAAGCTTCCGTGGTGCTTGGGAGGCTCGGGGCTGGTCGCCCAAGTTCATGCGATCGCCTCAAGCTCCTTCGTGAGTCGCCCGAGGGCTCGAGGCTGAGTCGCCTCAAGCTCCTTCGTGCTGCGCCCGAGTCTCTCGTGGTCGCCCAGGCAGCTCGAGGCTGGTCGCCCAATGATATAAAAAAGCAAGATAAGTGCTACTTATGGCATTTTTACCATTTCATATGTGCATATACTAGGATGGGTCAAGTTACGCGTGATTGTCACAAGTGCCAAAATTACGACCCCTCATGATCAAAGAAATGTGTTAAAAGCGTTAACGTCCGATGCTGACCAAGCAGCCGGGTGCAAGTTAGGCGTGGTACTCGGACACGGCTCGTCGCCTCGGGTTGGCTCTCTGAAGCACCTGCCGGTTGTCACCGTTAGTGCGGTGGTCTAAATACACTTCGGAAACTTGTTGCCTTGCCACGTTCTGTTGCGGCGCTTCGAGCGATCATCGGGGTCCCGATTCGAAGGGTTTGAACCAAGTGACAATCCGCGCAAAACCAAGCGCTAAGACCAAGCTCGTCTAGCGTCTCTGCCGAACTTCGGGGCGATTTTGCCTAAGTCTCGTATGACTTGTGTGATCCTTACTTGTGTTTGCGGCAAACCACAGCGTAATCATTGGCGGAACTCAAGGTTCTTTGCCTTGACCTAAGCGCTCTCGATTATTCGGCCAAGTTAAAAGGCTAGCAGCAACGGTTTAATCTAACAAATTTGATCGCACAAAGCGAAAGAGCAGAAGCAAAATAGCGTTAAACCGGAAATGTCGTCGCTAAGTACCATAAGTGTTTGTACATGCGGTAGGTCAAGCAAAAAAAAGAGAAAAGCAAAATGAACCAAAAGCCGCCGAGCCCTTCACTCCTAAATCGCCGGCGTCGATGTTGTCGCCCTAAATGGCCTTCCACGGCCGGTGGGGTGGAGACATCCATGACCGGTTGCTCAACTTGCGACATCCGGCCACGTGCTTTCGGCGGCGGCAGCACCCTCGCCTCCACTGCGCATCTCCTCGACACCGGTCGTCACAGCGCCAGGATCGGCGGCGTCGCGGCGCCCAGCCGAGCCAGCGTATAGGTCGCGGTCATGATCGTGACCTCTCGACCTTCCACAGTGGAAGCGGCGGCTAGGGCTTCTGGCGATCCCGGGCGCCTCTGCGGCTGGTTGGTCGCGTGGGCAAATGCGATCTGAGTCCTCGGCGGCGTGTTGAGGCCACCCCAAAGGCTCGAGCACCTCTTCGTGCTTATTGAAGGCCTTCTTGAGTATAGCCAGACGGAGTTGCGCCGCGGCGAAGGACTCCACCTCTAAGGTCTTGACGCCGTCTCGCCCTCTGCCCGATCTTGACCCTTCGGCTCGCGTCTGCATGGCGGCGGCATCGGTTCTCTCTTGCGCCCGATCCGTCTCCGCCGTGTCGCCCTCGCTCGCTCTGATTGCAAAGCAATAGCTGTTGCTTCTTCTGTGATTCTGAACGACGCTCGACCAAACAACAGAACAAGAAAGAAACCACAAGAGGGAAGATTATATAGCAGCTTGTCAGGCGATCAAGGCCTTCCTTCAGCAGAATCACTTGGTGCGTGTTCTTGATATCTTCCCTACCCCCTTTGGTATTGGTTTATTCCAGTTTGGCAGCATTCTCCAGCGTGACTTGGTGGTGAGTAGAAGTCCTCATCATGTTTCTGGACCAAACCGCCATGTTATCTTTGTCAAGCATGATGAAACTATCAATGTTAGAAATAACATCTACATGAAAATCTGTTGGATCATGCTGCTGGGATGTCCATTGGACTGCCGCAATGTAGAGAATATTGCCAGTACTGTCTCTTCCTTTGGATCACTTCTACATTGACAACGTAATTCAAGAAACATGGCAAGTGTCATTGTCAAGGCCTTGGTGTTTGACAAAAAATCAATCCCAAGAGATGTAGCTATTAAATATAGATCTGATTTAGGAGGCAATGGAATCACCATGATAGTTCCAGTCTTTATTTTATATACTGACTTCCCAGATTCTGATCTTGGTGAGGAAGACAATACTCATGGAGATCAGGTCAATAACTCAGGTGGTGGCCATGAGGGTTTGAACCAAGATGTCAGTTCAATGCAGCATGATATTTCTTTGACAGCAAGTTTGTTGTCTCCTACTGCTCATGTTGATTCCAGCCTTGTGCAAAATAATTCACAGATTGGTCCAACAGGATTTCAGTTCTCTCAGTAAGTATTTCCCCACGTCAGAGAAGTCTTTTGATCAGCTCTTCCAGAAGATCTTGTCGTGTTTTAAGTTGCAACCGTCACGCCTACCATGGATTCCAGCCCTGTCATGGTGCCTCATGAAAGTTCACTTGACGTCTCTAACTGCAAAACGAAAGTGCTCAATGCTGTTCCCACGATATGTCATTTACCACCCGCCGTCTCAATTCAGGTCTTTTATTCTGATGTGGAGTCACCTCGAAAGAAACACAAAGTTGTGCGATGTCTTAGCTTTGATGAACAGGAGCAGTCATCTCAACTCACTTCTAGGCCACATCTTGATCTGGAGTAGGAACCACCGTCTATTTTCACAACTCCAATCATTGAGACACCCAGGAAGCAGAAAATGAGACTTCCTTGCCCTTTGATAACTTCGGAAGTACATCGAAGTGCACGCAGAAATAGACCAGAGGGTCTGGAATCGGTACAGCTGCCTTTCAAAGGGCCAGAAATAGCTACCCCACAAGACATTCAGCACTCTCCTCCCGCCCATGCTAAAAAGAAGCCTGCACCTCACCTCCCGATTACCATGTTTCTAAAGGGAATGCGTAGACTACGCTAGTCGAAAACAAAAATTTCTACACATTCAACTAGGATACATGCGAGTAAGAGATCATGGATCATTACTTTTGGAGCACGTTAGCAGCAGAAAGAGAGTGGGTGAAGCGTCCCCGCGTACTCCAAAGTAAAGTAGTAGATGCCGAAATTGATCGTCTCCTCCTTGTGATCGCTCACGCAACGCTGTAGAGGAAGTAGACATTCTTGCCGATCAGCGCCGAGGCAGATGCAATGACACCTCTACGGTATCCACATGTCTAGGGGTGGAAAGCCGTGCGCTGATGTGCTAGCACCAAGCGCGCGATGGCTAGGGTTTTGGTAAGGAGAAGGGAGTCGGCGGCTAGGGTTTCGTGGTGGAAAACACATTCATATGCAACGCCACCCCACGCCACCTTTATATAGAGCGCACGGTAATGGGCCTTCTATGATAGAAGCCCATTAGGAACCTCATCCCCGCAGATCCATATCCACGAAACCCACTAATGGATTCTAATCCATTTAGGCATGTTCCAACCCGTTAAGTATGCGATCCGTTAGGTTCATGTGCAAACGGCCATGACCACGAAACCTCTTTTCGGACCACTGAACAACAGCGGTTTCTAGCAGGACATGTTGTCCCCGAATGCCTGAGTGATCGTGTCATTTGAACCTTGATATACTCATGTACCGATCCTTTTGCCACACGATACCAGTCAAGCTCAAGGCAAGATGTGTGCCATCCTTATGATAGCTCGACCCATTCACTCGTCAATGTAATGAATATGAAAATATGATTAACTCTTTAATCACATTGGTATGGCCATGCACTTTCCCAATCCATCCACACCGAGGGGCCCAACGATATCTCTCCCGTTATCTAGGAGGGACAAATCCTATCTTGATCTCTTACATCCCATGTCGTGTTTCATGGCATATCCATAAGCTATCTTTATAGGAACCCTTTTACGGAGTAGCGTTTGATAGCCCCAAAGTATACAACTACACACATTGGGAATCAATAAGGATCTTAGGTCAAAGAATCATATAGGTATATCACTCGAGACTACAGACTGATGGCATATTAAGGATAACAATCTAGCAGTGTCTCGGAGTAGGTCTATTCAACCCTATGTTCTCTAACATGTGCCCACATAATTGATTTGATATCTCCATATCTATGGTATATGATACTTTACCATCAATCAATACATGTGCTGATCAAAACATTATTGTTCCATATAATGATACGAGACCAGGGAACATTTAGAATAATATCAAATGTACATTGTGTACCACAATCAAGTCGTACTTGATGAACGAAGTAATGACATTTATTCATGGAACTGATGATTACATGAACATAAACATATGATACAATCATCTCTCATGATCGCCTTTAGGGCATATCACTAACAGTTTCAGCGTATTGGCATTGATTTCTGCAAAGTTGTTCCTCCTGAGTTGACAACTGAAGCCTTAATGGCAGAATCAAGGTTTCAGAATGAAGATGGAATTGTACAAGCAGCGCTGGAGTAGATGGAGGGGTTTGCCAAGTGTTGAGGTCCCGGCTTTTTTCATGTTGCTTCGGATCATTTTTAGTCAGATTGTCGGTTTAATTTCATTTGGTTATTTTTCTAGTTCCAGCCTGTTGTACCTTTTCAATAATAGCAATGAGCTACGGTTAGCTATCATGTTTATTCCCTTTGTTAGATTATGCACTATTTGCAATTGGGACAGCACAGATTTTAAGCATTCGACTTGCTATTTCCAATCAGTTTTTATGCAAAATAAAGATCTAGATTACTTCTTTCTAATTCAGTTTCCTCTCGACAGTGTTGTCTCTTTTATATCTTGTTTCATTGCAATATGGGGTACTGCTTTGCTATACCTCTGTCATATTTCTTTGGATCTCATGTTAATCAATGCGTCAATTGCATCATAATTGGAATATACTTTGTTGGAATATGCTTTGCATTATAAATGATGCTCTTTGCGAGACAGAATTGATGAAAGTGTGTAATAGCCCTCTAAATTCAAAAATAAAGAAAAATGAAGATTTTATATTTAAAAAGGGAAATGAATTAAAAGTTTAATTGAAATCAAGATTTTGATTTTAAACAATAACCTTTCCTCATTTCTTTCATTATAACCTTAATGAAAAGAAGATTTCAAAACTCAAAATCATTATTATTATCAAAACAAATGAAATATCAAAATGAGTTTAAAATGTGATCTTGATTTGAATTTCTATTTATGAATTCTCTTGCATTTATTTGAGCTTTTGCTTTAAAAGAAAAGCTAAATGCATTAAAATGATAAAATGGTAAAAGTAAGAAAGTAAAAGCAAAACATTAACAAAAATAATATTAAAATTTCAGAGCATCCCAGATCTCTCCAGAATTAAATCATAGTGATTAAGATAATTTGAACAATTGAAATAAAAAGAAAACGTGTGATAATCATGAAATAAGAAAAGCTGATTTGAACCTTATCAGATTTGAGTAGCAATCTCTAGACCTATCCTCAAGCTAATATTTTTACCATGCCAACCTAAGAACCATATATACCTCTGGTAAAAATATCAAGAATAAAAACTTACATCTTAATTATTTATAAATTCAAAAACAGAAGCTAGTAAAAGCTGTAAATAGCAATGTCAGAATTTTTATAATTTATATAATAATATAAAATTCTTAAAATTTTACAGAAGCATTATTATCTAAAATTAATTTGAAAAAAAATTTGAAAAATAAATAAATTCGTTGAGATACCTTAGATAAATCAAAACAGAATTGGAAACTACATGCAAAGGTACATTGTCAGAATTTTAATAAAATACATACAAAGAATATTTATTTGAAAATTTTTCTGAACCCTTATATTAATCTTATTAACCTCTAAAAAAATTTCATAAAATCATGAGTCGAATTGAATGCTTTAAATCCTGGGGCAAGTAGACCTCAGTATGCTTTTGAGCCATCCTTTTAACCCTGACCGTTGGATCGCCACTTGTCACTCATCCGGCGCAACCACAATCCAGCTTTTCCTTTCCCTCTCCCTGCCGAGTGGCCCCATGGCCCACTCGTCAGCTTCTTCTTCTTCCTCACTCCCCTCTCTGTGTTCTACCGCACGCAGAAACGAAGAGAACCAGCCGCAGCGCCTCCATCCTTATCAACCAGCTCCAATTGGCGCCGCAACTCGCAGACCAAGGTCGACAGCACGTCATCGCCCCTAGCACGGCATCAAGCTCCTAGAATTACCCTGTCTCCGCAAGGACTCGCGAGAAGCTTCACGCCACTTAACCAGCCGCTGCAAAATCCAACTCCATTCAAGTCCGGTTGCTCATCATCTCTATAAATTGCGCCTAGCTGATCACCAAGTCACGCACCATATTTCCCCTCATCCCCTTCCTCTTATCCCCTAGCCAAAGCACCCGAAATCTCCTGTCTTCCGCCATTGCCGAGTGCCTCCAAGCTCAGAGCGAAAAGTTGAATCAACCGAACTAGTGCATCAATTCCGAATCCCTCTGAGCCATAGCATCCTCGTACTCTACTGAGAAAAAGCCCCAAAAATATTCATCTTCTCTTATGCAAAATCGCGCCGCTGCCGTGCGCCCTTCTTCCCCATGGCCGGCCGACGAGGGCGGAGCTCCTCGGAGTCTCTCCGGCCAAGATAATCCCAAAAATGGAACCCCTATAACCCGCAGATGCTCAAGCTGCCACCCATTCGAACTTCCCCACCGCGTTCCTTCTCCGCCACCGAGCCGCCATTAGAGCCGCCGCTCGAGCTTGGGCGCGCACCTCACCGCTTTATATCCGGCCGAATCGATACCTTCCCTAGGTGCGCACAAGTCTAGTGAAGCTCACCGCACGGGCGGTACGGCGCCTCCGGCCTTCCCTCTCCGCCGGCGACCATGGCGCCGCTCCTCTCTGTTTTCGGTCTCTGACCATGGGACCCCCTTTGCCAGTGACGCAAAAAGAGCCTCCAGTGCGTTTCGTAAAAGGCACTTCCTCAACTCTGAAAGCGTATTTTTAATTTACAAAGTATTTTCAATTTCAAAATAAATTCAATCTTGAATATCATGTACAACTTCAATCAAAATTCAGTGAAATAAATTTTATTATTCATCTAAAACCATAAAGAACCTAAATATACAAAAATATTTAGTTTTTGAACTTTAGACCAATTTATTGGAATTTAACTTTGCTATAATTCCATTATGGTCTTTAATAAAAGTTTGTGCAGAATAATTCATAAAATATTGAAATAAATTCTTATATGATGCTAAGATCAGAAAGTATTTAAATATACAAAAATACTTAATTTTTGAGTCACAAAACAATTAGTAAGATTAAGATTAAGAATAAACATTATTATGGATGTTATTGTATTCAAAGAAATGTAATTCCAAAAGTCATTAAATAAATTTAAAAGTGTCCTGGAATCATAATAAACTCAAACATGTAAAAATGCTTAATTGTTGAATTAAGTTTATATTATTTGTTTCGCAATCATTAACAAACCCTAGTTTGGGTCATTAACGAAAACAATAGTAAAATGGCTCATAAAATGATAAAGTAATTTATATTAAGTTCCTAAAAACAGTAAGGACATATATATGTAAAAATATTTGGAATAAAGTTTAATTTGAATTCTTTTATCATAAAGAAATGTCAAATGTAACAATAATCAAATAGGAAACCTATTGCAGTTTAAGTCAAAACAATGCAAAATCAACTTTAAAATATTTCTAGAGTTGTACCCTGCTAATGTCTGAAAAATGAATTAAAAATCATGTATATTGTAGTTGTAATCTTAATATAAATTTGGCCGATTTAGCATTATTCATCATGGTCATTTAGACTACTTCAGCAGTAGATAAAATAACTTGCCTGAATTCTAAAATCTATGAAACTAGTTCATTAACACTCTACAAAGTTTGTGCTACCATATTCTACAAAAACATATTAATTATAATGTGCTTTCCATTTAAATCTAGTTAGTTGAAAACCCTTAATCGTTAATCGTGCGATTCACTTTTGACCGATTCCGTGAATAGTAAGCTTTAGTTGCCACTTAAGCTTTTTCGTCAAAGTATATAATATCTTGCCCAAACCTTAAAACTTGTGTAACCAGTTTAGTAGTGTTCTTTAAAGTGTAGACTACCCCATTATAAAAAGATAATCTCCTTTTACTAAAGTTTGCATATTAATCCTGTAGGTTAAATAACCTTAAATGTTCATATTCGTGAATTCCATAAAAAGAATAATTAGACTTTAATTGCAATCAGGAAATTAGTAGTTATAAAGTTTGTATCACCAGAACCTTCTCAAATATCATGTAAATAAGGCCAGTAGCCTAAATCAACAAGTTAGCTTTTTATAACTAGAATATTAATTAAATGTTGCTTTGAATCTGAATCCAAATTAAAGGTAAGAATTCACCTTAAGCCTGAAATGATCATATCTATTTAATCTTAAACAATTTTTGCATCTTGAATTCGATATTATAAATACAAGAATACATAATTCAACTTCTTAAATTCGTAAAGTAAAAATAGACAACATATAAAAGTAAATTGTTTTCCGATCAAACTTGAAAACTAATATCAGTGTAAAGTTTAATCATTTAAAACACGAGAGATTAAAATCATATAATCCAAATCACGGCCATGCCTGCTTTCTGTAGATTGTCTTTATTTGACTTTCTATCTATTTTCTTTTTGCCCTTATCGAAGTTTATTATTTGCTATATTTCTGTTGATCGACGTATAGAACCCGACGTTGTTGATTCCATCGTCGCCTCCGTCATCTTCGATTCCGACTTCGTCCTAAGTAGTGATTAAGCAAGGCAAGCGCCCCTTTGATCATATTGATCCCAGTGTTTATTTTCCTTTTATTTATCAAATGGTTTCATGCATACGTTTACTTTATGTAAATTTGCTATTTTGAGGTATTGGTAGATATTCCTTTTGTCTTACAAAACCTCCTTGATATGTATGACATGTGAACTTTGATAACCATAGATTAAAGGATAGACATTACTTAATGTCATCATGGGTATATGCGATTACATAATCATGCTTAGCCATGCTTTAGAATCAATGAGGAAAATGATCAGATCAAATTGTTTCCTGAAAACATTGGAAAATGACACTGTTAGTTGCTGGTATTTTGATTAAAAACCCAAAATAAAACTATGATTTTGACGTGGGCGATTATTGGTAATAGTCGGTTGTGCAAAGGGAATTGCACATAGTGTAGGGTGAAGTGTCGCCCGTGTCAGATTAAGGACCGAACAATGGGACGCTATAGATCCAAGATAACCGTGCAACCACAAGTGTTGGGATGGGGCAACCTTAAACCAATTAAGTTATCTATTTTAACTTTGCACATTGGTAGGCTATAGTATTACGAGCTTCTTCAGTGACTGGTTGTTCGTAGGTGTACGTCATGCTATGGGTTCACGATTTCACGTACAGCGAATGTACAAGGTACCGCACAATTTCTCGTACAGTGATTGTACGATTATTTGCACTACCATAGCATATCGTCACCATGCTGGTGCAAAGTTAACCTAGGTAATGTAAAGGTTTTCGTCATGAACATTCTGGCCATCACGCTTATAATGGGAAGTGAAACGTGTGGCAAAAAGAAAAGGGCATGACTTGTGGGTAAAGTTGTACACCTCTGCAGAGTTAAATCTAATCGATTAGCCGCGCCCGCGGTTATGGGCACTTGGTGAAGTCATTCCAATGTTAGATGTTTTATTATTTTCAAAAGGATTGGTATCATTTGTTTTGCAACTGTGCTTTATGTCAAAGGGCCGACATTGATGGATTTCAGGATGTGGATTATTCGTCGCTCACGTCATGGAGGACTGTGAGTGTTACTTATGTTTTACTTATTTGTTATCAATTAATCTTGCTCTTATAAATTCCGTTTGCAAATAACTTGATTTACAAATTCAATTTCGCTTTATGCAAATCAACTGTAGTAGCCTCCTTTGACTTGACCTGCATTTATGCATTTGCAAATACCACCTTAAGTCTTGTGGAGTACGAAAGTACTCACCCTTGCTTAATTAACATTTTTAGGTGGTAAGTTAGCGAAGCTTCGAAGGTTTGTTTCATCGCAGGATGCGGATCTTCATTAAAGCGATCTTTTCTAGGGATTATGCCTTGTCAGTTGCCTGAGGGATTGTATGGGCATGCTACAAGACTTTAATTCTCTCCGCTGCATTTCTCTGAATTGTAAGACCTTATTGTGTATATTACTTTTATTATTTGTAATAAAGAGTATGGATGTGATATCAATTGTTGTAAATGTGCGTGCTAGCTACTGATCTAGGGACTAGTACTGTATGCACATGGGATTTCCATTTTTGCATTTATGTAAAAATGGGGGTCACTACAAAGTGCTTGTAATGTTATCTGTTTTTGGAAAACTAAAAAGGAAAGTTTTGATAGTTCTTATATAAGAAAATTTTGTCCAACGAGGTTTGATAAATTTGTTTACTCAAAATCAAATGGTGCTTCTAGGGCATTTTGATTATATGGAACAACTCTATACTCTCTGGTCAAATGATTCACAATTTACAATTTGCTTTAACGGTAAAATTCACTTCCGTTCATTCTTTAGAAGTTTAGACTTTAACTTGCGTTTATGGACCATGTGACAACCCAGAACGTACTATTTTCATCAATTAGTTACAGAACTTGCAAATTTTAAATGATGATAACTGGCTCATTATTGGTGACTTCAACTTTACTAACAGGAGGTGTTTCAACGTCCTCCTCAACCGCTGATCCCTGGAGGTGCTTCACATCTGAACTCAAGCCAGACGTTTCTTGCTCATGGGAGTCGCAGGAACTCTGCCAAAATCCCTTCCCCTCGTCGGAGCCAACGTCTAGCATCAAAGAAGAAATCTACCCCAACTGCAAAAATGGCGGAAGAACTCCTGACTCGTCACCTTGGTTTCTGCTCGCCGGACGCAAAGCGAGTCCTCCCAGATGCGGTGCAAAAATTCAGAAACATGTTCAATGAGCCCCTCTCTGAAACAGTTATTGCTGCCTTACGTGAAATCTGCCGTCTAGATGATCATCTTCAGAATGGGGTCCAGGCTTTGGCTGCCTCTGCTGACCCGGAGTCTGCTGTCCAAAAGAACTAAGCACTCTGCATTGTTAGATGCCTCGCTGCAAGCCGTTGCCAGAAGCTCTGTGTTCCAAATGGTGTGCTCCAAATGCTGTCTTCCTTTTACTTTTGTCTGTCAGCAAGAAATGATGTCCTCCGAGTCCATGTGTCTTTTGCTTCTAGCCAATGTTAGCTGTCACCTCGGCTCAGCTCTTGGCACTTGTCTGTACAACGCACTTTCAAAAATGGAAATCAACTTCTCTGTCGCTAAATTCAGCCTTCATGTCTGACCTCAATGTGCTTTGTTGGAACGTTCGAGGCCTTAACGGGCCGGCTAGGCATGCAACAGTTCGAGAATCGATTCAAGCGAACCGTCCTTCCATTGCTGTTTTCCAAGAAACAAAACTGCAAAGCATCGACCAACAGTTAATCCATGAAATTGGCGGTCAACGCCTTGCAAGCGGTACGTATTTGCCGGCGCAAGGTGTGAGGGGCGGGGTGCTAATGTTATGGGATAGTCACCAAGTTGTCGTAACTGCGCCCACTGTCCGAGAATACTCCTTGACAGCGCAAATCACTCTGCGCCAAGATAGCTCGTCCTTCTTGCTGACCGCGGTATACGGGCCATCTGAAGACCGTCATAAAACCGCCTTCTTGCAAGAATTGATCTCACTGGCGCCAAACCCCCGGTCGCCATGGCTGGTCCTAGGAGATTTCAACCTGATCTGTGAGCCTAGAGATAAGAATAACAACAACCTAAATCACCGATTAATGGCCCAGTTCCATGCGGCGATCAACCATTGCAGCCTCAAGGAAGTGACGCTCCAGAATAGGAGGTATACCTGGAGCAACGAGCGAAGCCGTCCAACGCTAGTCAAGATCGATCGCGTGTTCTGCAACCTAGAATGGGACGACACGTTCTCCGATCATCTGTTGCAGGCCCTTTCCTCCTCTATGTCTGATCACAGCCCGCTGCTATTAGCAAGCCACAGCGGCCCCCGCAAACCGCGACTATTTAGATTTGAAAACTTTTGGTCACGACTCCCAGGCTTCCTGCAGATGGTCGATCGAGCATGGTCTGAACCGCCGAGTCACCCTAACCCTCTAAAGCGCTTAGCACTCAAGCTGCGGGCCACATCATCTGCTCTCCGTGCATGGAGCACCTCCATATTGAGCGATGCGAAGCTCCAATTCCACTTTGCAAATACCATAATCCTACGGTTTGACTCAGCTCAGGAGACAAGGGATCTCACCCAGGCCGAGCGCTCTCTACGGAATGCACTCAAGTAAAGGGTGCTCGGCTTAGCAGCGGTTGAAAAAGCTCACAAAAGACAGGCTTCTCAGACCTGTTGGCTCAAGGAAGGGGACGCAAATACCCGATATTTGCACATAAGAGCAAACGGCCGTTGAAGGAAAAATTTCATTCAGTTCCTTAGTACGCCTCAAGGGACGGTCACCCGGCATAGCGACAAAGAGCAGGTGTTGTCAAGAAGACTTCACATCGCTCTTGGGAGAAAAACCGGCGCTCTGAAGTGATCAATTGGCCATGCCTAAACATCCCGAACCACGATGTCGCCGGCCTCATTGTGCCATTCGCTGAGGACTAGGTCCAGAAGGCAATCTCCTTTCTACTAGCGGAGAAAGCCCCGGGTCCGGATGGATTCACAGGAACTTTCTACAAACACTGCTGGTCAATTATCAAGCAAGATGTCATGGATACGTTTCTTTTCCTCCAGTCCGGCTCCGTTCCAGATTTTCGAAGATTAAACACGGCTTCCATTGTGCTCATCCCCAAAAAGGATGCAGCCGTCAGTGCTGCAGACTATCGACCGATCAGCCTCATTCACTCGGTTGCAAAAATATTCTCAAAAGTTCTAGCTCAGCGCCTCTCCAGACAAATAGCATCCCTCGTGTCGATTCCGCATACTGTTTTCATAAAAGGAAGATGCATCCAAGAAAATTTTCTATGGGTTCAGAACCGTATAACATCTTACCACCGAAACCACACGCCGACACTGATGCTCAAGCTAGATATCAAAAAAGCTTTCGACTCTGTATCATGGGAATATTTATTGGACCTCATGCAAGCTCGAGGTTTCGGCCCTCGATGGCGTGAATGGATAACAAACTCCTTCGCGACATCCGCGTCGTCAGTTCTCCTCAACGGGTTCGGGCCCTCAATTCAAGCACCAACGAGGACTCAAACAAGGCGACCCACTATCGCCCTACCTCTTCCTGTTAGCCATTGACCCGCTGCACTACATTCTCGCAAAAGCAACCCAAGATGGTGTCCTATCTCCCCTAAGTGGTCGTGCCCCGTCTCTTAGACTCTCCCTTTACGTGGACGACACGGTAATTTTCCTAAATCCAGTTAGAAGTGACCTGGAGGCAGTCCTACATATCCTCACCAAATTCGGGCAAACATCTGGTCTCCGAATCAACCTGCACAAGAGTTCTATAGCACCGATTAGAGGACAACATCTAGACCTTCAATGCATCTTGCAACCTTTTCAGGGACAGATTGCGAACTTCCCTATGAAATATCTAGGCATGCCGCTAACTCTCGGACGCTTGCGTCGCGCCGACCTGCAGCCTATCCATGACAAAGTCGCGTGGCGTCTAGCATCCTGGCAGGCAGACCATCTTACAATGGGGGGGGCGACTAACCTTGGTAAAGTCGGTCCTCACCTCGATCCCCATTTACTTGCTCACAGCAATTAGGACTCCAAAAAAGTTCATTTCAGACCTCGATAAGATGCGAAGAAAATTCTTATGGGCCGGACACGGAGAAATTCATGGAGGGAACTGCAAAGTTCGCTTGTCGACAGTTTGCCGCCCGTACGATAAGGGGAACTGGGTGTCCTTGACCTAGACAGATTCGCCAGGGCACTCCGCCTACGATGGCTATGGCACAGGTGGGTAGACCCAAGCAGGCCATGGATTGATATGTCCACACCATGTGATCGAACCGACAAACAGCTTTTCTCAGCGGCCACCACTATCACCATTGGAAACGGCCAGATAGCAATCTTTTGGACTGACAGATGGCTCCAAGGTGCGGCCCCTTCACAGCTAGTGCCGGAACTCTTCAAACACTCTAGGAGGAAGTCTCGCTCCGTCGCAGATGCCTTGTCAAATAACAATTGGATCCGAGATATTCGGCACAACTTGACTCCTCATCTGGTGCTCCAATACGTCCAACTGTGGGTCAAAATCCAGTCCCTAGAGCTGTGGCCACAGGTCAGAGATGCCATATATGAACTCAATCATCCTCCGGCATCTACACATCCTCGTCAGCCTATCGAATGCAGTTCTCAGCTAGCACTGTTGCAGCTTTTCTTGCCACAGTCTGGTCTGCGTGGGCTCCGCTAAGATGCAAAGTATTTCTATGGCTTACCCATCATAACCGACTATGGACAGCCCAGCGACTACAACGCAGGGGGTGGCCAAACCAGTACTTTTGCCCAATGTGCTGTCGAAACCTTGAAACCGTGTACCACCTCTTCATAGAGTGCCCGCAAATTCGGTGCTTGTGGGAATCAGTGGCTGTATGGGCAAGGCTACCATCGCTCCAGCCAAACAACTGGGAGCGAGCAGACACTTTCGAAGATTGGTGCCTTCAACAAGCAAATCACGACCCAAGATTTTGTAAAGGTGTTAGAACTCTGATCACTCTCACATGTTGGCAGTGGTGGAAAGAGCGAAACGCCAGAATTTTCCGGAACAAATATAACGCCAACGAGGATATATTCCGATCGGTCGAGACGGCAAGCCGCTTTGGATTACAAATGAGCAGATTCACTAAAAAATCTAGTGCAGCGTCGGACTTGACCCTTTTCTTCGGTCTTTATGGTTCTTCTTTCTTTTTTCCCTTAATCTCTTATTTGTCCTCCTCTTGCTCCTTCCCCAAACTCTTCTCTAGTTCTTCATCTTAAGCGCAGAATCCTGCGCTGTGTACATTGTTTTTCCTCTATTTAATATAGATCACAGCTATGCTGTCTTCAAAAAAAAAACTTTACTAGTAGTTGCTTATGATAGCGACCTTGCTAATTGCATTGGGAGAAGGTGACCTATTCAGGCCTTCATAGATTCGATAAGGGTTGTCAGATTCTTGAACGAAGTGCCATCTTTGCCGATGCTCAGGGATGCAATTTCCTGCAACTTCAACGCCCTTGCCGCAGTCAAGGAGTCGTTCAGCAAATCCTCCAACCGTGAAGCGATGTGCTCTCTCGTCACCAGGCCGCCGTCTTCCTTCACCAGCCGCAGGCCAGCTTTCCACACATCACAGACGTAGCTCTCGTTGATGAACTGGTCCGAGAAATACGGCCAGGTGAGGAACGGGAGCCCGTTCCTAGCTCCCTCCATCACCGAGTTCCACCCGCAGTGCGACAAGAAGCATGCCACCGCCGGGTGGGCGAGGACCCTGTGCTGGGGAGACCAGCTCACAATCTTCCCCCTCTTCCTGACAGTGTCAAGGAATCCGTCGGAGAACGTGACGGCATCCGCGAGACCAGGACGCACCACCCATAGGAACGGTCTCCCCGACAGTTCCAGCCCGAGAGCGAGCTCGTGGAATTGCTTTCGGTCTAGAACAGTAATGCTTCCAAATGCCACGTAGATGACCGATCTGTCAGGCTGCCTGTCTAGCCAGGCAATGCAGCTGGCGTCCTCTGGCCAGAAATTGCCGATTGGCTTCCCCTGACGGAGACCCGTTGGCAATGGCCCGACGGGGAGAATGCTAGGGTACTGGGACAGGACACCCTCCTCTAGCTCCTTAACCGTGTTGCACAGCAGGAGGTCGGCCGTGCCCAGTGCCTGGAGTATGTCATTCAGGCAGCGGAATATGTGCTTCTGCGCTTCGTCGGTGCCGACGGCGTTCCAAGCCAGCGGCGCCAGGTTCATTCGCAGATCGCCGACCTGAGGGATTTGTTTGCCCGTTGGTAAACCTGCATGATAAATACCAACGATCAAGACGGTCCTAGTTAAATAATTAGTTTAGTTCAATTGGGTCATGCATTGGATGCCACTGAATCTGTTACATGGTTAATTGGTGATGCATCTAATCTTGCAAAGCGGCATTTATGCAGTACTATGCTAAATTGAGGCCCTTGTCATGGGCAAAGAGGGTAACAACAATTACAGTGAATTACTTGGTCCGTTATTTTCAGCTTGACGTGTGTTTTTTCATGGTTTTCGAGATGCAATTTGCCTATTACTTTTGATAACTTTACATTAAGATATAGTAATAAAATTATAATGTCATGGCTGTATTTTTAAGGACACATGCAATGGTATAATTTTCATATACCTAAGAGCATCTCCAACAGTTTCTAATATTTAGACTCCCAATATTTTTAGATTGGGACCTTCCTAAAAATTTTGGGTACAAAATACCTTATTCTTTCTATATTTTCTCCAAAAACACCTTTGAATTGGTCCGGTGGGCCATTCAAGCGAAATAATGTTGATTGGGAGCGCAGACAGAGCGCACAAAAAATTAGTTTTTGGTAGAGGACGCTGTTGGAGTATTTTTTTGTAATCAGCCCAAAATCGGCCTATTGAAGTGCTCTAACGTCGGTCCAGTGCCTGCCTGCATTTGTGTGGCTTAGGTCTGACGCGCGTGTGTATAAGGGTTAGTTGCAACGCATGTATGTTGTGTGTATAAGTGTGTTTATTGATGTATGTGTATTTATAGTCTAACTGCTATTTTTTTCTCTATAGTGAATACCAAAGCTAGTAGCCAAATTTTTTTTTTAAAAATTATATAGCCAATGTAGGTAAAGTTTAAACATATAGACGTTCGACGGCAGGTTCTAGGACATCAAATAAAAAAGAAATTACGGAGTAGCTAATTTAAGATTATCTTCTGACTGTGTTTATATAAGAAAACAAATCATTCTCATTATGTTGTCATGCAGTTGATACATCAGGTTTTAACAATAATTACATATTTACAGTATTTTACACTTACCATCCTTGTCGAGCATGCCGTTTCCGATGAACTTCGGCAAGGCCAGCACCGTGGCCATCACCGCCGCGCACGACGGCCAGAGCGCCGCCGTCCGCAGGCCGGCCTTCTTGGCGATACCGAGCACCCACGTCATGCTGTAGTCGACCACCATGCAGCAGTACTCCCGCCCCTTGATCAGCCCCTCCACGGACGCCGGCAGGGCGCCCTGCAGCGAGCTCGTCAGGATGCCGAGGTCGGTGCGGTCGTCGTCCGTCGGGAGGCCGTCGGAAACCGAGACGAAGCTCACCCGGCCCGGCGCCACCAGCGCCTCTGGGTCCTGTTCCGCCAGGCCTGGCGAGGCGGCGACGAGGTGGCCGTGGATGTGGTCGGTGTTGACGAAGGTGACCGCGAAGCCGTGGTCGGCGAAGCGGTGCGCGAGCTCCAGGAGGGGCAGGACGTGGCCCTGCGCCGGGTAGGGGAGGAAGAGGGCGCGTGGAGGTGATGACGCCATTGATGAAGCGGCTGAGGTTGGTACTAGGCTATACAAGCTTCAACGTGTATATATATACAAGAAGGTGTCGACTACTGTTCGTCAATGCAGGATAGGAGCGCAGCCAGCTAGTCACCTGTGGTGTTTCTACGGGATTTGTTTTTTGTTGGGCTATGAGACGGACGGACGATCCAAAGTGCTGGCGAGCTTTTGTTGTTTATCAGATATATAGTGATGTTTGGCGGACGTCACTGTATACGCAATATTTGTCCCATACCCGTATTTTGCTACGGAAAAAATACCATTACCTATCATATTAAGCTGTTATCGCTAGTCTTATTAGTTTGCATTATACACTCTGTTCAGCTGTAGTGTCTGGTCGAGCTCCGTTTATTCTCACACCACGTCTTTGCTGTCGAATTTGGCTTCCGCTATACCATTAGCTTCATCACCATTGTTTGCATCGCACCTCTATCACACAATAATAAACGAAGGATGGAAGGGAGGTTATTGTGATAAGTATTATACTCTTTAGTAATTAATTTATTTGTTATGGTCAATTTTTAGGAGGTGTTTATATGCATCACTTTTTAAAAGTTAGAAAATATTAAACTATGAATGAAGGGTAGATAATGATTACTTATCTTTTCGCTTGTCCAAAATTTGTATAACTTATAGTAGAGGGTGATGCGTAAAAACTACTCGCAATATTTTTGTTTTTTATTAGAGTTTTTGGGGTGGTAGATAAATTCGAGGAGAGAGGTAAGTGAAGGCTAGGAAGATGAACAACACATCATTCATCACTATTAATTTTTTTAAATGAGTAAAGATTAATTAGTACATGTTTCCAGCCGCGGAGCTGACATTACTACCGAATCGACATTGATGTCGGTTAAAATAGATCTTTAGTACCGGTTTTAAACCGTGATAGTTATCCGAGACCGATGCTCAAGAGCATCGATCTCGGTTTTCACCCGCACCGATAGAGTATCAGTACCGGTTGGAGGCTATACGTGGTACTAGCCCGTGAGTCCCGGATGTCCCTTATCAGTATCGGTTGGTTTCTCCAATCGGTACTGATGAGCTATGAGCCGTATATATAATATATATATGTGTGTCCACTAGCTATTATATTATATATATAATATATATGTGTACATAGATTCATTAATAACTTTAAAATGTATTACAATGTACACATATTAGTTCTTTTGTTCATCGGACATTTTTAATGTCACACAAGGACTTCATTTCCCATGAGGTTACCCATTCTATTACTACTCTCCTTCAAGGACGCTTAACTTCAGAGCTCTTATAAGATCCAATACTTTAGTGGTGGTATGATAACATCTGATATATAATGCGTCTCTCTTCCCCTTAACCCGTAAAGTACCCGAACACTGATTTTCAATTATTTCAAATTAGCAAACTATAGAGGTAATTAGCAAAATTTAAAACTTTCAAATTTATTTTCCATACTTTTGACTATTAATTATGCTTGCAATATATGTATCATTACTATTAACCAAACTTGTAAAAACACCATAACTTTTGACTCGTATATTCGATTTTAATGTTCTTGTGCTTTCTTGAATCATCACACGATAAGCTCTCAGATTATATTCTTTTGGGCATCGATTCTAGTTTGCAAATATAAAATCCGAGCACTTTTGTTAAAATGGCCATAACTTTTGACTCGTAACTCCGATTGGGTCGTTCTTTAGCTTGTTTGAAAGATAACAAAAAGTAACACCCAAATTTCATAAGTGTGATGGTCGGATCCTGATGGTTTGTGCGAGTACGTGCGCGGCGATAGAATTCCAAATAAAGGTCGTTTAGGGCCTCAAAATGACTTTCGAAGTTTTGAATTTGTTTCGGCCATTATTTTCAATTATTGTAAATGGAATATTAGTTCCAATTATTTCAAATGTAATGTTATTTAATTTCAATTCTTTCAAATTAGAAGGCAGGAGAGGCAATTAGCAATATTTCAAATTTTCTATTTTTATTATTTATGGCGGTTTCAAATTGGGAGGGAGGAAGAATTTTAAATTAGGAATTAGTACCGGTTAGAGGCACCAACTGGTTCTGATGCTTTAACATCAGAACCGGTTGGTGCCTCCAACCGTACTAATAAGACCCCATACCAGCTGGCCTACAGTGGCTCTTTAGTACCGGTTCATTATACGAACCGCATCGATGTAACATCATCGAGATCGTTGGTGCATTGAACCGTACTAAAGAGCCCCCTCAGAGCTCAAAGAGCCGTTGAACCGACCGTTGTAATCGCTCAATCCCAGTTCGAGCCTAATCGGTACTAATGAGCCGGTATTAAAGATCAACTCTGTAGTAGTGCGATTACATGTACATACCAGATTTTGCAGATGAGAAGATAAGTCACTACTACACGTTTACACATCACAATCGGTTCTTTTTTATCATCGCAATCGGTTCTGGTGGCGACATTAAGCGGTTAGACAGAGATGAGGCGCTATTATTACGATCGGTTTTGTTCGATAGAGATGAACTCATCATCTCTATCGGTTCTTCGAAAGAAGCGATAGAGATTATAAGTTCATCTCTATCATTTTCTTTCGAAGAACCAATAGAGATGATTAGTTCATCTCTATCATTTTCTTGTAGGAACCGATAGAGATGTAAACATTATCTCTATCATTTTTTACAAAAACCGATAGAGATGATAATGTCATCTCTATCATTTTCTTGTGAGAACCGATAGAGATGAAGGGTGTGCTACTTTCCAATTGACCCTCCAATCGCACATATTTCACACAAATATATATATGCACATATCACAAACATACAAAGATGTATATCACATTCACATTCATAGAAAATGAATACAACTCATTCACGTAAAATGAATACTTTAATTGTTACAACAAATACATATCACATTCAGAAAATGAATACTTTGTTACAACCGACACATGCTTAACCATCATGTACACATGTAATCCCATTCAGATTTGTAATATTGTTCACATATAGCCTAGTACGAGCTTTGGGATCTCTAAACCGTCCGGCCCTCCACCATACATTCCATCCAAGACCACCGCATAAGTGGTCCCTTATCTTGTTGAGCGAAAGTGCGTCTATACTCTTGAGGGGATATTGAGAGTCTGCAAAATAGAAACGAGTGTTTTAATTTAAGTTTTGAAATTTCTATGTGAAAGGCTACTTGTATTATTATGCATGTACATATATACCGGGGAAACGGTCCGAGAGGCTAATCAAGATCAGCATGTGATGCATGACGACAAACCGCGAAGGGTCGTCAGCGCCTGCTGATGGCACTCGTGAAGAAAGAAAAGAAATTAAGAGACGAAGAAAATATGTCAGAAATCTAAATCTTATATAGGGAACGCCACTTGTACCTTGAAGCGCACATACTCCAAACTTGGAGCCCTTTTTAGATCGTGTTTCCTCCTTCCGGACGTAGTCGAGAGAAACCCCTATATACATTGGAGAGACGTCATATACAAAATAATGAATGTACGTAGTTAAATACGTAAAGTGTTACATAAGAGTAGTGCACTTATCGCTCCAAAGGAGGCTTGATCGCAGAGGCCATCGGTCTCTTCTCAATGGAATTAAAAGTGTAGACCACGTTGTTACTCGGAATGATCACGAGTAGGACCCAATGGTTGCTTATTAAATGGTATGCAGCGAAGGAAATAAGTTCACATACGGTTGAAGTGCGCATAAGTAATTGAAGGGTGTAGTAGTACTTACTCCTCGTGGTATGAATAGAATGAAGTCCTTCTTGGCCTCACTTTCAACGCACCCTTGATGTAGCCGCAAGCCATTGCGTTGAAGCCTAGCCATCGCTATGACACCGGCTCGTGGTCGATTTAACCCAATTAGTTGTCGATTCGTCACGACTCGCTGCCTCATTGCCCTGCAACTCGTATTGAATGTTACGAAGCATAATGCAAAATCCTATGGAAGTTCTAAGGTCATGCTACGTGGTGCGATACTCACAAATGTCCGTGATCGCATAAAGGAAACGCCGATGGAGATCATTTGGTAGAGACGGAACAGATCCTCAAAACTGACTGGAAATGTCCCGTCGTCCTCACGGTGGAAATGTCCCTTTTTGTACCTAACATTGAAGTCGACCCGACGCTCGTTCCCTTTCACTTTGTCAATGTACCATCCATGGAGCTGTCGAGTCCACAAGCCTAAAGTATTCAATTTCGCAGGAGACTGAAGGGGCTTTCCATGTTCATACGCCTTAAAATTATAGGGCTTCTCTGTGGCCTGTGCCGGCTCTCCTTTCTGGGCCGAAGGAGTCTCCGAGGCGGGGGTTGGAGGCTTTTCCTGTACCTGAGAGGGCACTGTGGTCTGTGTGAGCCTTGGCTTTTTAGCGAGGCCTCCGGTTCTCAGGGCTGTGCCTGGCCTCCTTTCTCGGGTCGAAGGAGTCTCCGAGGCGGGGTTTGAGGCTTTTCCTCAGACCGAGAGGGCACTGTGGTCTGTGGTGAGCCTTGGCTTTTAGCGGAGGCCTCCAAAGTGGTTCTGTGGCTGTCGTGGTAGCCCTTTTATGCACCACCAAGATTGCAGGGGACTCGTCCACAGCCGTGGGAGGAGGCGCAGTACAGTGACGAACCTACAAAGCACGCAGATGAACAACTTGTTGCAATACTACCGAATGGTATGCAGAATAGCGAGGTTTTTACCTTGACCAAGACGACGCTCGCCGTGGGCCATTTGATGAACGACATGTGCGCTTGCCCGAGAGTGGTGATCTCTTCGCTGGGGGGAACTCGAGCACATGTGATAAGAAGGCTTCGTGGACGAGTCCACCGACCCTCATGTAGCCCTTCCCCAAAGGCCGACCATGCACATGTCGGTCTCGCTGCATGGAAATGCAACCCGCTGCAACCTCAACAGAAATCCGCCTTCGTCGGCCGTGAGTCGGCACTTCAGAGGCGCCGCAAGAGGTGCGCAACTTAAGAGAAAATATTGGGGAGTTACCTCGCACCTCGGCCATGCAAAATTAACTATTACCTTTAGTCATGACCAGCCTTATCGTTTTAGACCCGCAATTGCTGGTCGCGCAGACAAGTTTCAGACGGTAGGCGGGGTCATCCGCTCGACTGGAGAACATCGCCATCATCTCGCCCTCAAGCGGTCCATCTCTACCCTCATCTCTGCTCACGTGCCGCCATCTCCCCTCATCTCCTCCTTGATCTCCTCCCCGAAGCGTGTCCTTCATGCGCTCCGCGTGCCTCCCATGATCTTGCCCCGCACTCCTAACCTCGTCTTCGGCACGCCTTCTTCAGATGCCCGCCCCTCGGCAAGTACCCGCCCTTATGGTCGGACTTCCCGATCAAGGAGGACAAGATGTCATTTGACCCTTGGCTAACAAAGGTCCCCGCTCTTTCCTTCGGGCCGACCTCCTCCCGCAAGAGGGGAGTACGAATTAGATCTCAAATACAACAGAATGGTTGATCGCAATGTAGTAAGTTTGTCGACTTACGATGGTGGAGACGACTTGCGCGTAGCGGGTTTGGTACTACCAACTGCCCGTCGCATGATTTCTTTGTCCTCGCTAATACCCAACACGCGTGCCGCCTCACATATGTGGGAGTAAGGCAACGCCGTCCCGAGTTCGCAGACTCCTCGGTTACTCGCGCCCATTCGCTTTCTTCCTTCAGAGTCATCGAACCGAGGTGGTGCGTACGGTTCGCCTCGATACCAATGTTCTTCGTCTCGGCTCCTCCGCCTCGGGCGTATTCTTGATCTCGTGAACTCCTCCCAAACATCGGAGTCACGAACGGATACTTCTCGAATGGTGTAAGGCCTTTCAAAGACGTACTCACTATGCATGTAGCCCCGGCGCCTCAAAGCCACACCCATCCTCTTCATGGCGCATCTTTGGCATTGTTTTCGCCCTCCTCTTCTATAATCCATTTGCCCTTCACCTCGCCCCACACCGGTTCTTCGCTTTGCGTGACCTCCTTTCTCCGGCCCTAACTGCTATGGCAACCCTCTCCTCACCAATTGGCCGAGGAATGAGCGGTATCGCCCTTGTACTTAGGAGGACCCTGCAAACCCCGTGGCATTGAATCGAGAACTGCGGTGTTCTCCTGTGGCCCTTTACTCGGTCCTGCCTTCCTCACCTTACTCGGCCCCCGACACTTGGAAGTTGGCTCGGCTCGACACTTGAAGTTCGCTCGGCCCTCGACACTTGGAAGTTGGCTCGGCTCGACACTTCGAAGTTCGCTCGGCCCTCAGAGCAGCAGCTAATTCGGTTCTGTTCGCGATGAGTCGATGCTCTCTAGTTGCGACATTTTCAGTTTTCTTATCGACATGGTCATATATTTGACATGAGATAAAGCAATTCGTAGTAATTATGTGAAGTTGACAATAAATCATGTAAAGCAACAGCTCATTGACAACAAACGAGAAACGAATGATCTTCAACGATGACTCCTAACCTCTAAATAGGTTTGGTCCTAATCCCATTCGAGGATATGTGGTTGCCGTTGTACTACTCAGAGAAAATTTGGCAGATCTCGCATTGTTCTCCGGATACACGCCTCGACAACAAGTCAAGAGGGTGTGTATCCGGAGAACAATTGGGAGACGCCATCAAATCTACTCGTGAGTTGTACAACACCAGAACTTGCCCGAACCACATATCCTCGAATCGCCCAAAAACGTGGACAATTCGAGATCGCTTGCTTATAAATATGCTATTCAAAGATATTTATAATTAAGCACTCTCGAACGGGAGACGAGGTTACGCAACCTAAACTCTAACATATGCCGAGATAAAAAAGTAATATGCAATTAAGATTGAAATAACTATACCAATCGCATACTCAAAAGTTGCTACAAGCCATCATCTTGATATATGAACAAGCAATCACTTGCGATATGGAAAGATTATGCTATATAGAAATATATGAATACTTTTGCAAAGTGCTAACTTTGTAAAATACCGTGACTATCCAAGAGATACACCAAGCATAGAGAAAAATCGTAATTCGAATCATATAAGGACAAATAAGACCATATATGTTGCGCTTGTTAAAACTAAGACAACAAGATAAGGTAATCCACATATATAGCAACAACACATATACGGCTTAACATCAGGTTTTGGTAGTTTGCAAACCGTTGGTATCAAGTCCACTTTTGCTAAACTAAACTCGTAATTGAAGTTTGGAAATTTGGTTTCGGATTGTTGAAATATTTGCAAGATGAGCATATAATGAAACAATGACTTAACCCATATATAACTAAGCACACATTATCCATTATGCCAGAACATATGATAAAATCATGACTTCAACAGAATGTGCTTTTAAGTAAAGTAATTCATGATCGATCACAAATAAGCATAGCATCTAGCATGGATAATAAACAAACTAAACAAACCAAAGATATCGCTTCATGGTTGATTTAGCAATTTTGCTCTCGATTTCATAAATTGATGGGTTGCTCCAAATGAGCCCTCCAACACCAATTTCAGCAAGTATATATCACAGTAATATATCAATCAAATCGGTGAATCTACACAATTCAAGACTGCTTTTAAGAAAATTGATTCACTAGAACTCGCTTATGGACTTATGACAAACTCAACAAAGAAGACAAAGATTAAAATGGTCTAACACACAGCACCAGACTAGTAACAATAAGTTCCGAATGTACCGATGATAACAAAGCTATTCAAGCCATGTAATGTAATCCAATCACAGGATGACATAGCACATATCCGTATAACAAGGCCAAGATGAAGTCTAAACACAATGATCTAAAACAAGGTCAACTACGTAAAGCATTCACTAGCTAGCGATCAATATAATCTCAACTATTTGAATCATCATTGAGCGGCAAAGAAGATAACAAACTCAAGTGTTTCCAGATCAAGAAAAATGCCTCTAGCTCGATGGCTAGTTCCCCAAATTCTTAATCGGTCCAATCGACACAATACCAACAGAGGGGATCGAGTAAAGTTCCTTACTCAACACGGATCCGAGCCCACGAAGACAATCTACCAAAGTGATTGGTGCGGGAGGAGTCGACGGCGTGGGGAAGAAGAGTCACGGGGAGGAGTCGGCGTGGGGGCGACTTCGGCGTGGGGAAGAGTCGACGGCGTGGGGAAGAGTCATGTCGGGAGGAGTCGGCGTGGGGGCGATTCGGCAATGGGGAAGGAGGCACGGCGTGAGGAGGAGAGGAGGAAGGAGTGCACGGCGATTCGGCGTCGGGGAGGAGTCGGCGGCGTTGGCGGTGGAGGCGAAGAAATCGTGGTGCGGGAGCAACCAGAGTGGGCGGAGCTAGGGCAAAAATGGAGGAGCGCATGAGTAAATTGTTCACTCTCCTCATTACTATCGGTTTTCCAAAAACACCGATAGAAATACTTGTACTAAGGAAAACCCCGAGGTATATTCCTATCGGTTTTCAACTAAAACCGATATAATTATAGTATCTCTATCGGGTTTGTAAAAGAAAACCGATAGAAATACTTGTACTAAGGAAAACCCTAGAGTGATATTTCTATCGGTTCTAAATTAAAACCGATACAATCTGAAGGATAATATTACTATCGCTTTTATTACAAAACCGATACAAATGATTATGTATATGTGTCGCTTTAATAAGAACCGATAAATATAGGCATTGTTTGTTTTCCCGACAAACCATACAATCAATTTACAGAGATATCTCGATCAAAGAGTGAAAAGGCCATATCTTTTGCACACATAGTTGGAATTATTTGAAAGTTTGCGTAAACATACTTTGTGATACTACGATCTTTTCTAAAAAGGATTTTGGCAAAATGAGTAAGCATTGAAAACAGAAGCCCAAATTCACTTTGTAGGCATACTTTTTGGTCAAAGAGTAGAAAAGTCAAATCTTTCTCAAATAAAGTCCAAGTATTCTGAAAATTCTTAAATGATTTGATGTAGAGTGCCTTCTTTTTATTCCATTAAGTAGCTACATACCACAATGCATTGACAAAATTTGTGAAAGTTTCATACGTACACATAACCTTTGCAAACACATATCAACTGATACAATGATGTACTCCTTTTATTTACAATATAACCCTTCTTGATGATCTACACGCATATAATTTACTCCATGTGTGTCGTTGTCACCGCTTAAGACAGCCCCATCCGCAAACGGAGGTATTTCATCGAATTGGTCGATTCTTCTTCATCTATGACATTTTCGACACCAACGATCCGCCGCTACCATAAAGGACGACGTGCAACCTCGGATTGGCCGGATCACACACATAGAAGACTTGATTTGCTTGCTTCGCAAGTACGAATGGGCCATCTTTATAGGCGAAGTCTGTTGAGATCCACAAGAGTAAAACCTCTCTTGTCGACCTTCACTCCATGTGGAAGTCCCACCCACTTACATCGGAACAATGGAATTTGGTATATTCCGTAATCGAGCTCCCAAATTTCTTCGATCACCCCGTAATAAGAGTTCATTGCCATTGAGGATCCTCCTTTCCGGTGATGTTCATCGGACAAAGCATCTATGCTGACACCGCTGTTTTGAACAGTACTCTTCGCATCCTGACTTTCAGTGTAAAAGGTGTACCCATTAATATCGTACCCCTGCCATGTCTCAGACATTAAATCTAGGTCCGTCACCAACCATTTGATAGTATCACTAACAGAGACCTTTGCCTCTGCTTGAACCATGTTAGAAATCTATCGTTGTGTTCTCGCATGATGGAAAGCTCATCCATATGTGGATTCTCTTCTCGTAAAATCGACTTGTGCTTTTCGATATACCTCGCAACTTCGTCTTTCAGGCCGCAAGATCGTCGATGCGCTTTGCAATACATATCAAATCGTGGCCTCGTTAGTTTCGCCTCAACAGTTCCTTTGCTGATAGTCGCGCCTCATGGCGAGATAGAGGAACACCGATTGCTTGTCTTCCCGAGATAGTCCACGCAGAACTCAATAACCTCTTCACCCCATAACCTTCCACAATACTACCCTCGTGTTTCGACCGATTCCTCACGAGGACTTTAATATACCCATGTACCTCTCGAACGGATACATGTAACGAAGAATGCGGGCCACATATCTTAATCTCTCGACAAGGTGAACAACAAGATGGACTATGACGTCGAAGAACGATGGTGGGAAATGCATCTCAAGTCGACATAGAGTCTGCACCACCTCACTCTGTAAGTTGTCTAGCATATCGGGGTCAATAACTTTGCAGAGATCGCATTGAAGAAATAATGAGCTTCGTGATTGCAAACCCGACATCCTCAAAGTGAATATTTCGATAGCAATCGGGAGCATTTGGGTCATCAAGACATGGATCGTGGGACTTCATGCCCAACAACTTCAAATCATCCATGGACACCGCTTCTTAATGTTTATGAGTAGCCAGATGGAACTTTAATACCTTGGAGACATTTGCAGAGATCTTCTTTCTCCTTCTTGGACAGGTGTAGCATGCAATGGGATGTACGGACCTTTCCCATCCTCCTCTATCACTGCAAGCCCGGCCCGATTCCCATGTAGGCCATGTCGCGACGAGCATTCACACCATCCTTGGTCTTCCCTGTATGTTCAGCAGATACCAACCAAATTGTCGCGAGACATTCTTCTCAACGTGCATGACATCAATACAATGTCGGACATCTAACTCCTTCCAAGACGGCAAGTCCCAAAATATGGACCTCTTCTTCCAAATTGTCCTAGTACGAACAGATTTACGACTCTTTCCGCATCAAGTTCAATATCCTCCACACGTGAATATACTTGCCTTCCACTCATAGGTGCGGGGCGAACGGACTTCCTCTTCCCATCAAATTTGTCATCCATTTTACTAGATCGATGACTTCGAGGTAGAAACCTACGGTGACCCATATACACGGTTTTCTTGGAATTCGGTAGCCATAGGCTCTCGGTCTCCTCTTCACAGATAGGACACGCTTTGGCTCCTTTCAGATCAGTACCCGCCAAATTACCAAGCCGGAAATCATTTATGGTACAAAATACCATAGCTCGAGGGTGAAATACTCTCTTTGTATGCATCCCACACCACGACCCCTCATTCCACAATTGTACCAAATCCTCGATCAATGGTGCAAGGTACACATCAATATCATTTCCCATTTGTTTGGGTCCCGAGATTAGCAAGGACATCATGATATACTTCCGCTTCATGCACAACCAAGGAGGAGGTTGTAGATACACAATGAATCGCCATGTGTCTTTGTGGCCGCTCATGTTACCAAACGGATTCATTCCATCGGACTCAACCCAAACCTTATGTTCCTCATTTCGCACCAAACTCCTCATGTTTCCAATCGATGTTTCTCCATTGAGCCGAATCGTGAGGTGTCTCACTTGCCATCTTCCTTTCGAGACTCATAATGCCAACACAACAATTTTGCCTCTCTGGGATTTGCAAACAACCGCCAAGACGGGAATGATGGGCAAGTACCACAATACCTTGGCGGTGCACCTTTAGTGACCTCTTCACCATCGTTGCCTCGGCTCTTACGCTTCTTGTCGTTACGCTTCTCCTTTTGTTTGTACCGGGCACACCGCACATTGGACAAACGTGCAGCTCGATATGCGTTACGGACAAGATGCAATCATTAGGACATGCATGTATCCTTTCTATTTCCATTCCCATGGGACATGAGCTTCTTCGCTTCATAAATGCTTGTTGGCAACTCGCTTCTTCCGAAGCACATCCGATAGAAGAACTAGAAGTGCATTGAAACTTGTATCCGTCCAACGGTGTTTTGCCTTCGATTCGAACAATGCAAGGACCGAACCCAACTTGGTGTATTCCGCTTTGCAACTTTGTGAACAGCGGTTTGGCATCATCTTCCATCAAGCTTTTAAACTTTTGAACTCTCTTTCCGTAATTACCTCCACATCCCGCAACATTTGCTCCAAATTCTCATCCTCAAACATATCATGTCTGCAACTCGTCATCCGGTTCCACCGTATCTTCGTTAGCACACGGAAGGGTACCACTGCCTCGCCGTGATGGATCCAACACGTAATTCCTCACAAAGCCACGTCGAATCGTGGTCCTCGATTTGAGCCGAGTTGTTAAATCTTCTCAGATTGGTGCAATCAATGCAAGGACAATATATGAAGTTTACACCCTCCTCACAATGTCCTCTTCGCAATTTTTTGAACTCCTTAACACCCTCTGAAATTCAGCACTCAAACGACTTTTCCGATACATCCATTCCTTACGGTCCATCTCAGAATTAAACTTCGCACAATAAATATTGAGACACCTAGCTAGCTATTTGAAATATTGAGACATCATTTAGGTTAATATTACCTTTATGTAAATAGAGGACGAGTTCCAAGATATATAAAATATGTACTCCCGATCGATATCTAGATTCTTCTCCGGTTTAGTGCTTTGAATTCCTTACATAGGAGACCTACATTTTAACATCAACAATGATATCAAATAATCTAATTATATAGCTCTTGTAGTACTTGCAAATCTTTTGACTACAACAAAACAAAACAAGGGTACCAACGATGACTCCTAATCTCTAAATAGGTTAGGTCTAATCCCATTCGAGGATATGTGGTTGGGAAAGTTCCTAAGTGTTGTACAACTCAGAGAAAATTTAAGAGACATCTCATTGTTCTCCATATACACGCCTCGACAACAGGTCAAGAGGGTGTGTATATGGAGAACACCAGGAGACGCATCAAATCTACTCGAGTTGTACAACATACCAGAACTTGCCCAAACCACATATCCTCGAACTCGCCCAATTAAAAACGTGGACAATTCGAGATCGCTCACTTATAAATATGCCATTTTGTTCGGCATATTTATAAACAAGCATCCTCGAACAGAGACGAGGTTCCAAGCCTAAACTCTAGCATTTATCACATGAGAGAAATTAACAATAATTCCATATTAACAAGAGCACTACAATAATTAAATAGATGTGTGCTTGACAAATTAATAGAGAGTGTGAAATCTGATAGCATATACTCAATTCCAGTGCAACTTAAACTTTATTCACGATGTATCAAAATTACCTAGTGCAAAATTGAAGGGGTTTAATTTAAAGGCCGGATTGCTCACATTTTGAAGAAAACAGCAAACGAGGGTAAAAAGAAGGGAATCTCCTCAAGATAAGGCTTCAAATTTGCCCTCTTAACACCTATCCTTGAGGACTTCAAATTTTATCATCCAAGTATTGCTTCCAAGCACAGAATATGAGCTGTTTTCTTGACTGGCGGCGGAGAAATCTCCTCTGGAACAACAACAGAGATCTTGTTCCCGAGTGGTATATATAACCTAGCGAGGCACATCACAATCGGTTCTCAACTAAACAGCGATAGTGATTTCCACGTTTATCACTATCGGTTCTTTCCATAAAAGCGATAGTGATGATCACGTGAACATCACTATCGTTTTTTCTTGGAACCGATAGTGATGTATACCCACATCACTATCACTTTATAAAAAGAACCGATAGTGATGTATACGTGATCATTACTATCGCTATTTTCTTGAACCGATAGAGATGACAGTCCATATCACTATCGCTTGTTAGTTGAGAACCGATTGAGATATGTCGAGTCCATATCACAATCACTATAATCTCAGAACCGATAGTGATTATTACTAACACCCCGTCCGAAGTTATCTATCACAATCGTTGTTTCCTGAAAACTTAAGAACCGACACAGATAAAGCGATAGTAATGTGCCGTTCTGTAGTAGTGAGTGATTGAAAAATCGGTTTCTATCAGTAAGCCCGTGTGGCCTTTTTGAGCTGAACAAAAGATAGCCTATCATTTTCGCAGTCGGGTAGTGTAGTAGAATTTCAAATTGACGAAGTTGCGAATTGCAATAATGGAATTATAGTAATGTTTCAAAATGGCGCAATTGCGAATTGCAATAATGGAATTACTGTATGACACTCAACTAATTTTTCTTTATGATTTCACTCGGTTGTTAAACCTGCCTGCCTTGCCTCTAAAGTGGGAGCCATAAATGAATAACTTAGTGTGTTTGGTTGCTTGTACCAAATGGTACATGTATGAGTTGGTTCAAGAAAGAAATCATCTATATGTTTGGTTGCTTGAATAATACCATCTCATCCTGGATGGTGGGATATAAATTTGAGAAATATTCCCTATAGATGCTGAACCATTTCATTCACCCAAAATAATGAAACCAAATGGTATAGCACCATCCCATGCTATTCAACCTCATCCTGCCAACCAAACGCACTCTTAAAAGCAAAAGTAATTCCTGTCTCATTCCTATTCACTAACCTCCTCGATCTGGCCATGGCCAAAATTTGTGTTGCTATATTAAGGGTGTATTTGGTACAGCTCAGCTCCACCAAATTCGTGGATCTAGGGGAGCTGGGTATTTCTAACTCCATCAGATCCATAGAGCTGGAGCTGTTGGTACATTAAGAGTGTTTAGATGAGTCATCTTGTTTACATTTTAGACTAAAAATATAAACTTAATTTACTTTATTTTAGCCTACAAGTTTCAGATCTCAAGCAGAGTTAAGATCTAAAGCTCTACCAAACAGAACCTAAGTTATTACATCTTTTTTGGATGGTATATACTGTTATTAAGATTTATTTCCCTATCATATTATACCATATGGAAGGAACCTGTCCTCCTGCAGAGAGGCAGTTTGCCTAGTGGCTCCAAAAATTTACCTATGAGCATCAGGAAAAATGCTGGATTCCATGCCGGCCGAAAGAGATTGCCTTGTACTGCATATTTGTTTCGTAACAGGAAATGGGTCCTCTTGGTATAAATATGTATTTTACTCCATCCTTTTGTTTTTAGATTTCGTGTGGAAATCTTTACAACTTTGACCGTTAAGATTTACAAAAATATTTAGATTTATCGCGTGGAAATGATATAACTAGAATTGTTTAAAAGTAGTTTCGTATCATTATATTTTAGATTTTAACTAGCGTATAATATATGATAAAAAAAATAGTGGCTAAAGGTATGTACTGGATATATAGTATGCTAATATTTAAAACACCAAATAAAAAATAATGGAGTAGTAACATTTAACATGGGCCAGTTAATTTGCTCGGTAATTTTCCATGGTCATACAAATACTAACAAGAAATGGTAACATGCTATTGCAAGCCGTTTTGTATGGATGTGAAGATAGGGACGTGATGTAAGTAAGGATATACATAGGTGGCAAGATAAGTATATGTAGCGAGCCGGGGAAAGAGTCTAGAGATAAGAGCTGCACACATATTTCTAGTGCTGAAAAAAATTTTCCCAGGAAAAACGGAGAAAGGACCTAGACGTAAGGAGCAAAGGCTTGTTTGTTATATTTTTGGACCTGTCCGCTATCACTGCGCACGATGCCGCATCGGCGAAAAAATCCAATCCAAATTTTGCTGCAAAAAAAACGTAATTCTAGTCTATTGTGTCGAAAGAACCGGCGCACGTGCTAAATCTACGGAATTACGGGGTATTTTTTGCAAAATAATTGGCGAAAGGACTTGTTCGTGATAGTAGAAATATCTCTTTCGATGAATCACTTGGAAAATATTGGAGACCGAGCTGGAAAACCGAGGTGGAAAAATAGTCTAGAGGAAAAACGGCGGGAAATTATTAGAGATGACAGCCTTCTTTTATCGAGCCTAACACTCTACGCGTTCACCGAGTAATAATGCATGTTTAAAAAAATATCAGAGATCGAGATGGAAAATCGTGCCGAGGAAAGAGTCTAGAGATAGAGTTGCACACATATCTCTGGTGGCGAAAACATTTTTCTCAGGAAAAACGGAGAAAGGACCTAGATGTAAGGAGCAAGGGCCTGTTTGTTACGTTTTTGGACCTGTCCGCTATCCTGAAAAATTAGAAAAGGGCTTGCTCGCGATTCGGATCTAACGGGAGCCCTTTTCCGTAAAACAGCGTGCGAGGGACCCAAACGCGATGAAGGAAAAAATATCTTCCCCTCACAAAAAATCGCAAAGGACCTATTCGTAATCTCTAGGGACCTATCCGTAATTTGAAGAAATGGAGGGGGTTTTTCGCAAAATGGCGTAGGGTGACACCTGGGATGCCTCACCTTCCGGCAATCCCAGGCGGCATTAGAGGTGTAATATTCGCTCAACGCAGAACCGCAACAGAAGTGGAGGCAACATAAATGATATTTTCATATTCAATGGAATCATTAGCCAACTAGGCCTAATTGAGCTTTCTATTAAAGGACATTCATTCACACGGAGTAATATGCAACAAAACCCACTCCTTGAACAACTAGACTGGTTTTTACCTTAGTAAGTTGGACAGTAACCTATCCGAACACAATGGTCAAATCTCTCACTAGAGATATCTCTGATCATGTTCCTTGTGTGGTCTCTACTCAAACTTCAACCCTAAAGGCCAAAGTCTTTCTTTTTGAGAATTAGTGGACAGCTCACGCTGATTTCTTTGACACCGTTACATATTTCTGGAATCTGCTTTGTCACCTAATCAGTGCAGATATGGTTCTCTCTGCGAAGTTCAAATTGCTTCGGCGTGGATTAAAAATCTGGAGTAAGCGAATCTCTCGCCTATCCATCCTCATCTCGCATTGCAAATTGGTTATTAACATGACTGATGGACTTGAGGAGCAGCGACTTTTAAGTAGACTAGAGCGGAGAGCTAGTGGAATTTCAGATCTAGGTGGTGGCCACGGTTGTAGTAAACATAACATCTCAAATAATTTCCGGAGCTGCAAATGGAACTTGTCATGATGAAGAATTCTCGCCAGATCATCCTGCACATCTGTGCAATGTAGCAGTCAGCACTGTCCTCCACCATCTCACTCTTACCACTAAACTCAGTGTAATTTTTAGCCAACCATGATAGCACTCCTGGAATCAGCCTTCTTCCATGGGCAGGTGGTGGCCAAGGCTGCTTCGGATCCATTCCACAACAATAGCAGATGAATGCCGGCCATGGTGTCGGCCGAAGCTCAGCTCCGTCTCCCGCATCGTCCACCTGTATGGGTGGCTACCACCCCAAGCAATGTTGAGATTAAGCTTTTGAGGGAATTGGTTGGTGCATGCAACTCAATATGGTATCAGAGCCAAGAGGTCTCGAGTTTAAGACCTGATTGGTGTAATTAAAAATAATAATTGCAGCCCTCTTCTATTCCACGTTCTAGGTCTAAGGGAGCCTGTACGTAAGGAGGAGTATTGAAGTATAAGTGAATTGTCCACCTTTCCTCATCGGCTTAAGCTTTTGAGTGAATTGGCTGGTGCATGCAATTCAATAGAGACCACGTCGCCCACCTTGACTTGTTTGCCTTTACCACTGTCCGCCTCCGTGCCCTGACGACCACGGCATGCGTTGCCCTCCGGGCTGCTGCTTGCTGTTTTTGCCACGAACAGCGACGTACCACCCAGATTCTTAGGTTATGTGGACTGTTGTGTAGTACCCCAGAGGGTAAGAGGCTGCATCCTTCTTTTTAGCAGCAGCACTGCAGGACTCGGCATGTATACGACTCAGATTCGAGCACAAGAAGTTCTGAAATAGCAGGCAGAAATATTCATACTACTTGCTTACTTAAATATGATGTGAGTCTTCATTTATGGATATTTGCATCAGGTAACATTGAGAATGCCATTTTTATGTCGGTATCAATTGCAGGCTCTTTATTCACCACACTCAGTATGTGGCAGTGAGAACTGTACACTCTTGTAGAATTAACATTATGTAAGCTGGAACATAATTTCGATGTACATGACTAAATTCAAATACAGTATTTCTCATCTCATGATGGTACACCTCATTGCAACTATCAAGTTTTTACCTGCCGGCAGGGTAGTCATTTCTGTGGTAATGCCATGAGTTGCATGCACAGACGTACTCTGTGAAGTGTGAAGCATGTTTGTCTCTCATAATATTCTTCTGTTATGTCTGCAGTATGGTCAGCTTGTGACTTTGACTTACTCTTTTATTAGCAGAATTGTTGCATCTTTCCAAAAGAAAATGGATTTTTCGTTCCCCAAATGGATCATTGCGGTTGTTTGTTATAAAAGGAGCTCCTGGCTCCTGTGACCAAATACTTCAAGGCTATGCCCCGGCGAAATGTATAAGGTGGTTCGCTGTCTTTTGTCTATGTTGTGGCAGTTAGAATAATAGAATCTATTACAGTTATTTTAAGATGTTAACTTGTAAAATTTGTTACTATCATGCTCTGGAAGATACACACACAAAGACCTTTCTGTTTTTTCAATCGGGTTTTGTATTGTATATTTGAGAGTATCATATTTCTAGTAGACAATACCATGGTTCAGAATGCTCTGAATTTTAGTTGCAACAGTTTCGAACATGGGGTCTTATTTTGCATGAAGATACAATCACGGCCATGAACATCTATGTTCAGCATTATTTTTATGGGTCATATTGCCACACTCTCGATCGATCTTCAAGTCCCTTTTCTATCTCTAGATGCTTGGAGATGTCTCCACTTCATCATCATCATCCTCAGAGTCTGGATTTGGAATTTGAGGCACCCTTTGATCATGCATCTCTTTGCAACCATTGCCTTGTTTAGTCCCCTTTCCACTAGCTTTAGATATTCCTGGTGGAAAGATTAATCACGAAATCAATCAAATAGTTATTCAAAGAGGAAAGAAACCTGCTAGATAAATGAGATACTATAAATACAGAGACCAATTGAAACTTTTCTTTTTCTTGTTTTTGGGAGAATCAATCAAACTTTTTCTGGGCAGACAGGTGCATTAATTTTTCTATGTTAAAAAAGCTATTTATTTGTCTAAAAAATACAAGGCAGTTGAACTTAGTTGAATTTTGTTTGACTCTTTGGCACAGTTCAATTGATGTGTATGTAATGAACTGGAAAATCAGAAGAAAAATATAAGTTTCACCATTCAAATTTACAAAGTAAAAGTTGTGAAATTATAACATCTCAAAGTAATTTTAAGAAATAATGATCATACATTATTTTTATGGAAGATCTAGCTAGACAATGATTTAACATATATAGTAGTCTAATTTAGAAAAGTTTGAATAGTACACAAGCAAAAGTGGCATGTTCTTTAAGCCGAGAAGCGCGCGACTGCATTATATCATATTTTCCTACCAACTATAGTAACAGAAGTAAGTAGTGATTACACTAATTTCAACCTTGAATTAAATGCTTGATCATCTCCATCCTCAGACCTTTTAGGTCGAGATGTTGCCACAAATTACGTATCGTTACAACATCAAGAGGCTTCTTCACCAAAAAACGTGCACCAAGTTCAACACACCTCTTCATTGTGAACATTGTCGTCTCAGTTGACATCACTAGTTCAAAACAGGAATTATCAACACAATCATTTTCAAACCAAAATTATTGTATTAGATACATCACAGAAATGAAAGGGGATGCATGGTCATACAAGAATTGGAGTCGGCATTAGTAAAGAATCTGCCTACTTACTGATCACTTGAAGGTTTTCATGCACCTCTCTGGCTCCTTCAAGGAACTGAAAACCATGCAACTCTTCCATGTGCACTGCCGCCAAGACGAAATCAACATCTTGTGCATGATTCTCAAGAAAATTGAGTGCTTTTATGGGACTTGTATACACAGTCACTGAAAAATCAAGAAACACTTTTAGGGCCAATTTGGAAAGCAAACAAATTCAAAGAAACAATTTCTGCATGCAAAACATTAACTGAAAAGTCATAAACGATGTTTGACGGATATATACCCATAGAAAAGATGGGAAAAAGTACTATAGTATCTACTTCTTGAAAGGAACACGCTACAGTTTTTCTTAAATGGATTGCAGACATGAATTGTAAGGCCTTACCTTGAAAGTTGTGTTCAGATAGCATGGACCTTGTAGAGTTGGCATGGTATTTATCTTCATCGATAACCATGACACGGAGCCCATCAGTTGGCTTTCCTTCTGTTCTTTGTGCCATGATCGAGTTTCTCAGTGCTAGAGTTCTATTGGTTTTGATGTTTTCTCTTTGTGTGTGTGAAGCACTTGGAAGCACTTGCGCGTATTTATAATGTAACAAGATATGACCTACGTTGTTTCCTAATATTGCTTGTACTAGTATTATTCATTGAAGACCACTGCCTATAGGAATTTATACAAAAGTCCATGGTACTATATAGGAGTATAAAATTCAAAGGAATTAACAGAACTAAAATATACAAGTGTGTTTAATCTGCCATTGTGACACATGATGTCACAAAAATATATATAATGACCACAACAATGAAATCAGTTACCCTCAAATACATGTACTGAAACTAAAATAGGCAACCATGTTAGCCACTACATGATATTTTACATATATGCACAGACTGAGCAGCTATGTACAGAAAGTAAAATGCCCTCTAGTGAAATGAACACACATGGAGGAACTTGCTTTATATGATTAAGCTAGTGTTATTTTATCTTGCACTATAGTAAGTGTCGGATTGAAATACGACACACTAGAATGATGTAACTCATTTACATGGCCGTGAAGACATCATAACAATACAATATTCCCATCTTTGGCACATTAATAACCACACGTGTCCTCATGATCAGGAGACACTATGTCTAATCTTTATTATTATATAAAGTAAGAGTTTCTTCTCACATCACTTCATCAAAATTACCGGCCACCTTTACCACTGCTCTTTAATTACCCACCTTTGCCATTACTCTTTAATTACACACCTTTACCGCGGTTAGTGCTCTTTGCAAATAAACTTTTTGTCGCAAATTGAGTTTTCATTGCAACGCACGGGCACATGACTAGTAACCTAGACTGCAGAGTAGAGGTCAATGCAAGGCGAGCAATGAAAAACATCAGAATTCAGTGTAAAGAGCGTGTCCGTAGTTCTTCACCAATACTACATCCAAAGAAGGGTTTTCAAACAAAATAAAGACAACTAAGGTTCTTTTTTAAATTATACAGATTGAACGGAGGTCCAGATATGTGATGATGCATGCTGGTAAAAATCAAAGGTATACTAGCGGCATCCATGGGTCAATATATGTTATTTTCAAAGTCCTATCCCTAATCAAAGAGTAAATCTTGGATGACGAACACAAAGGCATTGTAGGCATGAATACACGACTTAGAACGAATCCAGTTTGGGCTGCACGCTCTGGACATTGTGACATTGCTAGGCACTGCATTAATTAAGTCGACATCTATTACAATCCACTGATGTCTCAATCAAGTCGATCTCATTAGATCAAAAGTACAACCAACAAAGTCTACTACTTACTCCATCTCTTATTCATGTCATCTAGAGTAAGTATTAAAATTAGCTTGTACAATAGTTATCTCTAAAGATTGGGTTTAGATGCTGTACTATAACTATCTCTTCTCTTTTGTATATAACTAATCTATCTATATTCCTGTGCAATGCTTACTAATAAATAAGAGTCAGCTCTCCTTTTTCTCCTCTTTTCTCACTCTTCCTATAAGACAAAACAGAAATAGACATACTAAGAATAAGTCTAAATAGCCCTATTATACATACTCTTAGCAGCGCCTCAACCGTCCATGATCTCGCTTAAATGATCGTACATGTCCTAGCTTACCAGCTTAAATGATCTTATATCTCCTAGCTTCTGTGGACACTTTTGGATTCACGCATGTAGGTCTCCCAGCACGTGGCATGGAAGCATCATACCTGCGGCCCGGATTCTCATTCGATTTGGTTGGCTCCACAAATGGCTTGATTTTGTGTGTTCCCTCTACTTGCCTCTATTTTCTTTTCTTCTTTTCAAAAGCTTGTATATTGTTGCAAAGAGATTATACATACAAAAGGAGAACCTAATTGACAGCTATTTCTAATACTCAACCTTACTCCATTGAACACTTTATTGGCTCCTTGTGCTGTAAGGAATTTTCTGTAGTTTCTTGAATTTATTTGAGTTCATTTTCTATTTCTTTTTATTTATTTGAACTTCTAGCCTTTTTTGGTATTCATAAATTAAATCTAAATTCCAATAATCCTTTTGGGATGAATCTTGGTTTGGCCTAGATTCCTTTCTAGCTATGTTAGCCCATTTCCCTTTCTTCTGGTCTGTTTTCTTTTCCATGGGCTGGCCCAATTATTCGTCAGCCGGCCTATCTCCGATCCACTTCGCCTTGGCCCATTGCCGCACTACAGCCCAACAACCTGTGCATCAAGTTGTTGTTGCTGACAGTGAGACCCACCTGCCAGCCATGTACTATTCATCTTCGTCTCCAGCTCATGTTCATCTGGAACTCATCGATGTCATCACTGTTGCCAAGCCAAACTCTGCCTCATCCAACTATATAACACTACTACGAAATGGTACAACAATATCACTTCATCTGGGTTGATTCTTAACTTTTTAGGAAAAAATGATTGTGATAGATGATTCAGAGAGAGTGTTAATAATAATCACAATCAATTCTCAAATTAAAACTAATTGTGATATAGCATTGGGCACATTACAATCGGTTCTAACATCAGAACCGATTGTGATATGCATACTGTGTAATCTGTGTTATTTTCGGTACATATTATGTGTAATCTTGGGTGGTAGCTTTAGTCCAGAGCGGTGTGTTGAGTGCATTTTCTCAGGCCAGTATTACCGCCCATGTAGGAGGGGTACTATTGGACTTTTGAAAGTACCAGACCTTTAGGGTGGTAGCCTTTTTCTAGAATAGGGTTCCTAAATGATGATAGTACCGGGTATTGTAGCACCAGCTACTAACTACTGCATTAAATGCTAAATTCGACTGTTGATCTGGGGTCAGTACTACAAGTCTTACATGGGCGGTAGTACCGGTTTTGCTGAAAAATTCAGCATTTTATCTCTAACGGCTAGATTTGTAGTTGGAAGCTATAAATACCCTCTCACCTACAGTAAGGAGTCTCTATTAGTCATTCATTGCATACTTGTGAGCTCTATCCACTCTCTCGTCATCAATTGAGCATTCATTTCTCATATTTGTGAGTTGGTGATAGTATTCAAGTGCGATCTTGATTTGAGCCATTCAAAGCACTTGATCAACCTCAAGCAAGTGCCAAAGTTCTATTCTCTAAGAGGTTGTCGCCTCCTAGACGGCTTGAAGGTGCGGAACTGATGATCTCTTCAAAGGAGACTATGAAGAGACCTATGTTCGGTTGTGAAGGTCAGAGCTCATCTACCCGGAGCGGGAAGAGCTACCACTAGTGATCAAGAGAGACTCAATTGCATAAGGAGCTGGCTTGATTTGTTCAAACTTCCTCAACGTGGAGTAGGAGAGACTAGCAAGTCTCCGGGACCACGGGAAAAATCATTGTGTTCATCTTCTTGTGGTTTGCTCTCTTGTGATTATAGTTGTAAAATTTACATTCCCAGTGATCTTATTATTTAATTATCTCTCTAGTATTGTTAATCTTGCCTTGACTTAGGTTGTCCGTGCACTTAGCAAAATCTAGCATATTTAGGCTTTAATTGTTGTAGAATTGTAATTTGTATAATTCTTGCTAACTATTGAATTAGAGCCAAATAATTTTAAAAACCTTCTATTTATCCCCTTTAGTCGGTTATTCTTGATCCTACAAGTGGTATCAAAGTTTGTTCTCTCATTTATAGTCATCACCGTCTAGAGAGAAAGGAATGGATACTGAGGGTGTTTCCATAGGCAAGATACCTTTCTTTGATAGCACAAATTATGCATATTAGAAGATACACATGACCATTTATCTCTAGGCCACGAGCTCAAGCATATGGAGAATTGTGGATGAGGGTTTCGCCATGGGACTTAATCCCACACTCATAATTGATCAAGAAGAGCGAAATTCTCACCTTAATGCTCAAGCAATGAATGCTTTATTTGGAGCCTTGAATGCGGATGAGTTCAATCGAGTGAGCAATCTCGAGACCGTTCTTGAGATTTAGACCACTACAAGAAACAGGGGAAAATTCGTGGGTTTTTTTAAATTCGTGGGAAAAAAAAACCCACGAATTTATATATTTAAATTAAATCGGTTTATAAAAAACCCACATATTTAATTAAATTCGTGGGCAAAAAAACCCACAATTTATATATTTAAATTAAATCGGTTTATAAAAATACCCACGAATTTAATTAAATTAAATGGGGAAAAAACTTACGAATTTATTTATTTTTAAATTAAATCGGTTTTTGTATATTGCCCACAATTTAGAAGAGGTTAACCCTAACCGCCGCCCTTCTCTTCTCTCTCTCTCTCTCTCTCTCTCTCTCTCACCTCCCCACCCTTGCTCGCCCCGCCTTGCCCTGCCGCCCTTGCCGCCTTGCCGCCCCCTTGCAGCCCCTCCCCCGCCCGCCCTTGCCGCCTTGCCGCCGCCCTTGCCGCCCCGCATACCCTCCTCGCCCCGCCGCCGCCCGCCTCGCCCTCACGCTGCGCTTGCCTGCCCACCGCGCCGCCTAAGCCGCCGCCCGTCGACCCCCTCGCGTGCTCATGATTGTCGCCTCCCTCCGCAAGATCGACCCCAAGGTAAGGAATTGGCAATCGCTAATTAGTGATTGCCCATAGTCTCTTCGCTCTTGGTACAAAGGCTCGCTTTCGTTGGCTCTAGGTGTTCTCAAAAGCGACAGTACATTTTCAGGCGAGGGCCAAGAAGCGGAAAGGTGTGTGGATCGAGATTGAAGACGATGAGGACGAGAGCGAGAGGAGCGGTATGATGGCTGCGAGGGTAGCACCATCACGGGCGCCCGCATCCGCTGCCGCACGCCACGTCTCGTGAGTAGCACGCGCCTTCAACTCTCATTTGAAGCGGTTTTGAAATGGTTGTTTGATTGCTATATCTGTGTTTCTTCGTGCGTTTCTCGTGTTTAAATTGAAATTGCAGTGCCGACTTGAAGGGAGGCTTGCGTCGTCGCGAACCTTGGTGGCGCATGGATCCGTTGTGTACATGGTACGTGAAATTTGTGCCAATTTGTTTGAATTGGATTGTAAATTCTAAATTCAAGTATATTCCGAAATGTTGAATTAAAATTGCTCAAGGTAGGTTAAGAAAATTTGAGATTGAATCAAGTATGGCTCTTTGTGGGTGTGAAAATCTGAATGCGACTAGTGAGTTGTCGATGATTTTCACTTGGCGGCGATCGAAGAGAGAAAAGTGGAACATGAACATTTTGAAAGCAATTGTTAAAGCTGATTTTTAAGTTTACTGATGTCCCACCGATCGGCTGATTTCTATAATTCGAAACAATGTTGATTGAATTACGAGCCCGCAAATTTGAACAATTGTCATACCTAACGATCAACTTAGTAGTTTCGAGGTCATTAAGTACTTGTTTTGATCACATCTTGAGCTTCTCTAACTTTGCTGAATACATAATGTAGTTATAACCAAATCCTGATTTATCATTTATACTAATTTTTTGTATGAATTTTCGGTCGCAGTCGACTGGTGTAGTTAACCAAGTTGTATTGTAGCAAAGGAGTCGACAATTGTAAAGCTATTGGAGAGGCCAAGTTAACTTTTGAAGAGTACCTAGTAATTTCTACCACCTATTGTCTTAATGTTCCAGTTTTGCCTTCCAACAGATAAGAACTATAGGATAGAAATCAAAGTTGTCATGCTAGCAAGAGCTTGCAAAGCATGGGTAAAGATAAGCTCTTGGACAGAAAGATAGACAGATAGAATCATATACATAGCAATCTCGTGACCATACATTCATTATTCATGTATGTCGAATTGGTAAAATCGGATATAATGAGTTCAGTTTTCAGCCACTTGTTTGCAGTGAGTTGTTCATCTGGCCTTTTTCTGTGAGTGTGAGCTGTATGTTGTTGACTTGTTGTATTGGTATCATTTGATATTAGAAGAATCTGATCTACTAGTGGTGTTCTGAGGCACAAGACTTAAGGAGATCTCTTTATTTGCCAATGTATTGTAAGAACTAACATAGCTACTAATCTCGACACTGGTTACTTGCACAGTTTCTTAAAGCTAAATCTGACGTGCTTAGGTGAACATACGCTAGAATGAGCTTTGTTTTGACTTCTAGGCAATACTGGGTTGGGTTAACAAAATAACTTAGATGTACAAGAGTTATTATGGAATAATATAATGTGAGCTCATTTTGGACATCCACAAGGAGAGCACATAAGCTGAATGATAAAGTGCTCTATTAGTCTTGAGATGGTTTGTGTTTGATCTAGATACATCAACTGTTGACTATGAGATCGCATCATGGTTGATAGTAGGAAGATTTTAAATTCATTTGGAAGTGAGTGTTTTCTTATCCCGCACCTTTTAATCTTATTCATGAAAAATTTCTTAACGAAAGAGGAATGAGTACCTCTAGAGGTAGTATGTGTTATATTGTGCTAGCAAATTGCATGAATGACCTCTCTGCTATGATTTATTGGTAGGAATGAGTACCTCTCATACGTGTTCGGAATGATGTTTGATGTGTTCATCTCCAAGAGATTAATAGTTGTATACATATATAATTATAGAGTTCTTTGTGTGTTTTGTCTATATATATATATATAGGAAAAATATCTTTTACTCCCGGGTGTAGTTACTCCCATATCTGAAATACCACCTAAACGAATTTGAAATACTCCTTTATCACTTTGGGTACACTCATACACTCATTATAAGATACTCCAATGTGAGCCACATGGAAAAATTGCAAGGGAGTCCTTGATTTTTAGCGTATTTTGCAAATACCTTCATACATGCACATAAAAAGGAGTATGTCCAAAAAATGTGCATACCACCTTTGAAAAAATGTACATACCACCTAGATGATCTTATATACTCGTATACTACGCGTACATACCCTCCGTCGCACGAGATACCCCATACGTTGTGAGATACGGTATAGGGAGTAATTACTCCCGGGAGTAGAAAAGAGGCTTCCTATATATATATATATATATATATATATATATATATATGGATGCTTTGCTAATAAGAGAATTAAATTCTAAGGGGGGAATTAGTAATATTTACATTTGAATCCGGTTGGTGATGTTTAATTGATGGTTTATATGTTCATGACAGATGATGGCTTGATTGCAGTAATTTTTGGTATGGTCAAGTTATTGCTTTAAATGGGTTCTTTACAGAAGCATGGAAAATGGTCATTCAGTGTTTCATCTGATGTTATTCCTCAAAACTTTAGTGCAATTTAGTACTGAAGTTAACACTAGTTACCTAGGGTCTGCCTCTTGTTGACTACATGGTGACTGCTTTTCTGCACTTGAAATTGCAGGGATGGTAGGATAAAAATCTTTGGAGGTGATAACATCGAAGGCATCCTCATATCACCAAAGAGCCTGCCATACAAGTATTTGCAGGTTTGGCACTTAATTGAATGATTAAATCTTTTCTCCATCCAAGATAATTTTATATGATTGGCTTTTCCATGTCAATGTTTCTCTACTTCCATCATGCGTATGTAGAATAATAAGTTCAATGGTAAAAGAGTGAAGTTTTTACAAAATCGGGGTTGGGGTGGAGGTTGCTCTTTCTTGGTGAAGTCGATTTTATGATAGATGAAAATCTAGTCGGTCACGATTTTTGGGGTTCCTTCCATGTAAGCTACTTGTCCGAAGGACATTCTCGCACTTTTCTTGCTGTGTGACAATTGTGTGAATATTGCATATGCCTCTTAGAAGCAATTGTAGCCAATTTCCACGATAAGCTACTTCTGCATGTTAGACTAACCAAGTAACTAGGTACTTTGTTCTTGCTAATGTATAACCTCTAAATCCATGTTCTGATTGCTACCTTGAACAAAGCAATAATAAATTGCTATTTGTTGCGTTTATACAAAATCGGGACTTCTTTTTGCCATTTCTAATGAGAATGAAATCCGGTATGGCATTGAGAGATAAAGCTTTGTTGTATTCAGTTTAGTTTTTTCTTTTACTTTAGATACTACACTACTCTTATATGTTGAAATAAGTTATATGTATCTTCTCTGTTGATGCATTAATTCTCATGCAATGGTACATACTCCAATTTTTCACAACATATATTATTTAAATACAACCTGGAAGATTACGGTCTCGGTTTGGCATGTTGGAATATATGATATGAATTGATTTGGGGAAAATTGTATCTCAAGCAAGTATGCCTTCTTCGGAAGGAGCGAGAGAGGGGCTCGAGCCGTTACTAGAAGAGGATTTGGTAATGTGGTTGACTGTTCCTCCATAGATGTGTATATATGCAAGTCAAGAATGGGCAGTCACATGTGAAATTTTATTTTAGAAGTGCAATTATTTCTTTTCATAGGAGCACTGCATGTTTAATGGATCTTCATTCGATAACTTCCATTTCAGAAATTCTTCAATATGTTTGAGGCTCGAGGCTTTTCCTAAAAACTAAGCATTGCATGGAGGTATGTTTCTGCAATTTCTATCCTTGTTTTGAGTAATCTTTGATACGTATATCACGGATCTTGAATTTGGGTTGAATGCTTTCATCATTCTCAGCAGTCAGTACTAAAGGTGTTTTACTTACAATATATTGGGTTTATTATTCTCGTGTACTTTGGTTGAGTTTAAACTCACGCTTGTTATTTAATGTTTGTAGGTGTTTTGAAGCGGCATGCATGGATGGGGGTAGTAACACAATCACGTTGCATCACCATCATTCCATCATATCAATTATAGTTCTGTTCTAGCTCATGCAAAATTTTTGTAAAAGGTTGTTTGCGGTTATGTTTAATAAATTCCCTGTCCTGTAATAATTACGTGGTGGAGTTTATTAAATTTCTATAGAATCGTGATTGGTTAACTAATGACTGCTAGAATGATATTATCACGCAAATGTTTTACACGCTCTTTGAGTGGATATCCTAGTTTTAGGGAGGTCTGCGAAATTTTTAATAATTTTGACAACCTCCTAGTTGTTAGCTTGCTTTTGGAATATTTATTCGTAGTGATTTGGCTGGAAGGAGCTGCTCTATTGAAGCTTGAGGAAAGGGACAAGAGTGGAGGGAGCATTCAGGTGTGCCTCGATTATTTGTGTCTATAAATGAGATTTTTCTTGAGTTGAATGAAAATGATGAATAAATATTGATTATGCGACTAGGATTTGAACACCTGGGTTGATTTGCTTTTATCTCCCGTGCAAGAAACATGTTTGAAAGAATGGCTTAGCCATGTCTTGTTTTGACCTGGCATTGTATAAAATACAACAAGGGTATGCTCTTGTTTTGGTTAGTGCTTAGTCTATTGCATCTAAGTTCTATCATATACCTGTCCTACTTGTGCCTTGGGAAGTAAAATGTTTAGAGATGGCATCGTATTTTAAATTTATTTCATCACAATCTTTCTAGTTAATCCACCAATTTTCAAGATGTCTGTACATAACAATGAAATTACTATAAGCGTATGATATTTGTTGTTCTATATTGTTGATAGTTTGTTTTATGTGCAACACGCACAAGAAATGCTATATCTGGGACTTACTCAGCGCCTCAGAGGTCTTCCCCACTGGTTCGTTAACATTGTTAATTCTGTGTATTTTTATTTGGTTTCAGGATGAAGTTCGTCTTAGATTTTTTCTGGATAGCATAGGTCTTTCTGACTTAAGTGCCAAAGAAATTAAGAAATGGATGCCGGAAGATAGGAGGCAATTTGACGAGGGCATAACATTAGTAGTTTCTCCTCTGGTTTCACTCATCCAAGACCAGATCATGCATCTTTTACAAGTAATTAATTAATTGTTTCATAGTTCCATTTTCTTGTACATATTTCTTGATGCATTTCTGACTATTCACCACCTATCTGGAGCAGGCAAATATTGCTGCAGCTTATCTCAGTGCCAGCATGGAGTGGTCTGATCTCCTCCTCTTCAGCGAGACAATCAGACAAGCTCACAAGCAGTAGCAATTTTATGTTTGTAAATCCTCAATTCAGTTATTCGGCCCTGAGCAAATTGGTACTGATTGTGTCAAAGCAATCAGACATAATGTTGATTGCTCTTGCTTGTCCGAAATCGGTTATGTTGATTGCTCGCTTGTGCCAATCCATTATGTACGCTTACTCTTGATTGTAAAAATTGCTCGGTGAAATATGTTATGTTGATTGCTACTGCCCTCTTGCTCAACACAAAATTTCACATGACCCTCCCGCTCGATAGCTCATCTTTGGTAGTGACATATTACGGTAGTGATGTATCTGGTTTCTACTTATTACATATTCTCGGATCATCAAATTTGGCGGATTTAGTTCAGGTTGATGAGCGAGTAGAGTAGCATATGAATGTGAATGCTATTAGCCGACGTTTTAGTTCAGTTTTTTAATCAAATGCAGGACAAAGGTTTCTAATATCCATGAGAACTCACTTCATTGAAGCTCATCATGAAGGTACTGGCTTAACTCATATCTATTTGATGGCTTAACTCAAGTTTGTCATTGTTTGCTTCTATACATTCCTATTCGCAATAATTCAACTTAGGAAGGTATCTAATAACACTATCATATTACACATTAAAAAGAGTTGAAAAGCGCAATGCACGAAAGTAAGTATATACTAGTTGTTTTTGTCCTAAAAATATATACTAGCAGTTCTCTTTACTCATAGGAAAAAAACAAATCTATCTAGTCCTACAAATATACCATATGCAAATCTATCTAGACAGCAATGGGCATTACCCTTGCATTAAGAACTTGGTGAGTTCATTGATTGGAGATCGTTCCAGGTTATGTGTTTGTGACATGGATCGTTCCAGATTATGTGCTTTGTGACATGTACTGAATGTAAATATCTGTAGTTCTCCATGAAGAGAAATTGGTGCTATAGTACAGGTCAAAGTTAAAGTGGTGAATATAAAAAATAATTTAAAAGTTTGCTCTATGGCCTTCGATATGTATTTCTCATTGAACTGAAGTTTGCTTATATGATTGAACTACCATAATATGGGGTCCATCGAGTCTCCAGCTATCCTAGAGACAAGATATTGGCGCATGCTTTGGTTTTGGGTGTGCTGGTGTATCAAACCAGGAAGGCGCCAGCAGCCAGTCTTACAAAATGATGAGCAGTGATTTTTTTCTTGAAAAAATGTTAGTTCAATTCTGTCTCCAATTCAAGTATATTGGTATTTTTTTTTATTTTCTAATGTGAGCAATATTGAATAAGTTTGATTGTTTGATTGATACTGTGCATAAATAGAATACTAGATAAGCGGTTTGATTCATTACACTTATAATTGAGAATGCAAGACTAGCAGTAAAATGCCTTCTTTATAGTTGCTAGGCTGCTATGAAATAGCTTTTGCACCTCAAAACATTGCAAGGAAAAGATGGTAAACAATTGACAAGAAAGATCTAGCTATCAGTAGTATGAAACCTAGTTTCCTCACAATATCTTGTTTTGTACATGAGCGATCCTCTAGATCTTGTTATTGATTATCTTCTTTACAAGACCGACATTTACATTATTGATCTGTTGCATCACTTTGATTACTGTTACCTGTTGTCTAACTGATCCTTTGTTTTATTTGCGAGTTCAGCTATTGATGCGTTGCGATACCTAGATGTTGATGCAGTGTAGAGGAAGATGATAGCAGAACTTATGACAGTCTCTTCAGAAGCGTCACCGCCTCGGATACAATACAATGGGATGTTCTCTTTAGTGTATTAGTATGTGTTTCAGAAAAACCCAGCAACTACTCTGTTTCTGGTATTTGTTGCAAGATTTCGCCTCTGCTATTTGTTGCAAGATTTCGCCTCTGCTATTTGTTGCAAGATTTGGACTAATCTGGAGTAAACCTATGCACTATCTGTATTCATGTCAAATACTACTACTTCAGTACAAATTCACAATTTATACCTCCTTTGTGATGTTCTTGAGTTAATTTTCTCTACTTTAAAACCGCCGATTCAAGATGACTTGCATCGTGCTTATTGGACACAAATTCCATGAATCACAAAAACAATGCGACTCTTGATACACATGATCAAAAATATCAGTAAAATTATCTAAGGATCTGCTAGAATGTTTTCTTTTGGTTGAAGAGATTGATATATATTATAACTACAAATGTTTTTTTATCTGCTGAGTGGATGTCCTATTTACTAGAGAGATCATGCCGAAATTTTGTATATTTCGATGACTTAGTTTTTGTTGAATTATGATCCAAATTCAGAAGAAGGCTAACTTCGCTCGGAGCGGAATGAAGCGAGTTAGCCCACATCGAGATGCCTGAAGTGGGGCGGCTGACCAGTCGGATCGTTGTTATTCTTGACCTAGGTCATTGCCTTATATATGTTCATCTTGTAAGCCGTCATGAGTTGATCTCTCCGTGATTTGTAAACACTCTTGAAAATAGTGAAGTTTGCGGCGGTGTCCGTGGTTTTTACCCTTCGCATTGGAGGGTTTTTCCGTTAAATCTGGTTCAGTATATATGTTATTCTGATTTTCGTGTTTGGAAAATGGGCTAATGCTTCTGCTATAATTTGGGTATCAAATTACCAAAATAATGATTGAGTGACATCAATGAAATACAAAATTTGGATGGGTGGTCAGTCACCGGGATATATATATATATTTTTTTTTTGTATAATGGCTAATAAATTAAGTGGGCCATATAAAACCCACAATTTAGCTATTAAATCGTGGGTTTATATGGCCCATTTAATTTAATTAAATAAATGAGTTTTACCAAATTACAAATTTAATTAAATTCGTGAGTTTTTACCGCCTCAATTAATTTAATGATAAATAAATGGGTTTTTCTAGTAACCCAATTTAATTTAAATAAATGGTACCCACAATTTAATTGATTAATTTCGTCGAGTTAAATTCATGAATTAAATTCGACGGTTTACCCACGAATTTAACTTAAATTCGTGGGTTTTGGCCTAAATTCGTGGGTTTACCCACGAATTTTTGGACCACACTCTCAGAAATTCATGAGGAAACATCCATCATTAAGGAGGCCAAATTACATATGCTTTGGATCAAATATGAAAATTTCATATATTACCCCATGAGAATATCAACGGGATATACTCAAGGCTCAATAACATAGTGAATGAGCTCAAAGGCCTTGAGGCATTGCTAACCGATCTTGATGTTGTTTGTAAGATTCTAAAGGCTTTACCAGCCAAGTATGAGATGTTGGTAACCTTGTTCCTCAACTCTCTTGAGTTGACAAGGATGACGCCAACCGAACTTTTGAGTAACTTCATTACCAATAAGTTGTACAAGAAAGACAAAGGAGCTATTGGAGTAAGTTTCTTTCAAGAAGAAGAACATTGCATTCAAGACCAATGTGCAGTCAAACAATGAGGTGCTTGATGATGATAAAGACGACTCTGAGGAGGAGATGTCACTCGTGAGGAAAATGAGAATATTCATGAAAGGCGCTCAAGCTCAATTGCCTTTCACAAGTTCAAGAAGGGCCAACACTCAAACAACAAGTGCTATGCCAACATAAGAAGCTATGAGTGTGATAAGAATGGGCACATCACCTCTCGTTGCTCTAACAAGGATGATAAGTTCAAGCCATTCAAGAAGAAGGAATTCAATGGCAAGAAGAAACTCTTTAAAAGTATCACAAGGATAGCAAAGGCGAGGCTCATATCGAGGAGTGGAATTTCAATGAGGAGTATTCAGATTCTGACTCCTCGATGATGACACTCCTTCCAAGAAGAAGGGGCTCACTGGAGTAGTAATCAAGGAAGCTTCATCACCATTCATCACTTCTTTGTGTTTTATGGCAAAATGAGATCATAAGGTAAAATCAAATATCGATGATGTTGAACCTTCATATGATGAGCTTATGGACATAATTGAGAACTTGTATGAGTATATTGGCAAGGAGAAGTCCAAATATAAGACATTGAGAAAAGAATTTCTTTCTCTCAAGGATTCTTATGAGAAGCTAAAATATGCTCATGAGACTCTCCTTCTCAAGGATCATTCTAAGTACAAAATAGATGTAGGAATTTTTTTGTGACATTCTTGATGACATGCCTAGCTTAGAGAATTCTTCTAGCAATACATCTAAGATTAGTGTATCTACTTCATATGATGATTTAATTGATATGCCATCTTGCTCATTTTTAATTCCTAACTAATCTCATGATAGCAATTCTTTAAAATTGAGAACAATAAGCTCAAGGAGCAAGCGATCAAGTTAAATAAGAGTTTGGATCAATACTTCAAGGGTAAAGCAACCCTTGACAAGATTCGTAGCGATCAATGATACTTCTACAACAAAGAATGCCTTGGGTTTATATCCAAGAAGGGTAAGAAAGTGAGCTACAAAGCCCCTAGATTTGTGAAGTCGAATGGCAAGCTTTGTCATAATTGTCACAATGTGGGGCATATGGCAAATGATTGCCCCATGGGTAAAGCTCCTATAATGAATGTGTATGATTCATGTTATGTGCTTAGAAAATATAGAGATGGTAGGGTTGTGGTAAAATTTATTGGCACCCCTATACTCGGTTGTAAGAAGAATGCTATTTAGGTGCTCAAAACCTTGGTTACTAACCTCTAAGGATACAAACAAATTTAGATATCTAAAAAGGTTTGATTTTCTTTTGTAGGTGAACTACAAGACCGATGGAAGGCATTAGATGCCAGATAGCGAGTACACTCAACATATGACTGGAGATCAGAAGATGTTCACCATTTTTTAAGTTGGGAGTGGAAGTAATGACAAGATCACCTTTGGTGACAATAGCAAAGTGTCGGACCCAGGAAAAACACTTCTGAAATCCTCTATATATTCTGTACTAGTCTAGAAAAAGCTAGTACACATAGCAAAGATGATATCGCAATATATACATCGCATTTTATTAATAATAAGAGTTTACATAAAAGTTGGCACTCAGGCCAAATAATAAAACAGTGGAAATAAAGGAAATAGTAGTAAAGCCCAATAGATTTGCCACGGGTAATCAACTGGGAAGCGGTCTAGTCCTTCTGATCCTCACTGTCGTAGAACTGTTCTTTTGAATAGAGTAAGCAAGGGTGGGTATAACAGTACTCAGCAAGTCATACAGTAAATGCAGTATTAATGCAATGGATACAAAGGAATGTTATATGGTTGAGTTTAGCGTAAAGCAGCAAATTGTTTCAATAATGTAGTATTTTTCAAAGGCATAATTTTAAGAAAAGATATTCTTTTAACAAAATTTTAGCACACGAATCACTCCTGAAGTTAACCTAACTTTTTCCAATTAATGGAATCACTCCATCCGAAAACACCTTTTTAAAGTCATTCTTGAAAACATTAAAAATCTAGTCCGTAAAATGCTTGCTCGTCATGCCCATGACCACAGGCGCGGCTAATCGATTAGTTTTACACCCTGCAGAGGTTGTACAATTTCACCCACACGATATGATTATCTTCTTTTTCCCAAAAATACACTTCCTTTGATGCATTGGCAGAGAAAATTATGACAAGACTCCTATAAAGCTCTATACAAGTAGTCATGCCCGCTGAGGTTTCACTGCTGGTAGCGTTAAAACTATCCAGTCCAGAAGCCTCCTCTTGCACCGAGTGGCAGCTTTACACCCACTACCACTTTCAACCTAATGGCAGGACTGTTCATGGTATGTCGCAATACGGATAGCTAGGTCTGTCCTATTCCAAACTTGTGGTAGCACGATAAGGCTTTACATTTAGCGTAACACAGACCGGTCCTTAATTAACTAGATAAGTGTCAGCGTATTTCACCTGACAAGATCCCGTTAATGGAGTGGCTACTCCCTAAATGGAAAGTATGGTTCGGTAGGAGGCATCTTCATGGCTGGAAACCCTAATGTCTCTCGACGATGGATCCCGAAAATCCACATACTAAGGGACACAACGGTTTTTACGCAGGTTCAGGCCCCCAAAATGGGTAATAGCCCTACGTCCTGCTGGTTCTTTGCTGAGGAAAATGTGGAACTGTTTATAGGGGTTTTCTTCTGTGTCTGCTTCTCTATGCTCTCTGCTCTTGCTAGCCCTCTTCTCCATGCACCGAGGCGCCCTTATATAGACGAGACGGCCTGGGCAGGGGAGAAGGTGACGCTAAGCTTATCTACAACACATTAATTATACCTATCATTGCAACCTCCACGTCGACCCACGACTCATTTATTAAGCACGCCTCCGTGGCCTTGTCCTTTGAACCCCATTTAATGTCGGTGAGACGCCTCGCCCAGTCTGCCCGGGACACGACGCTCCTGTGACGGGTTTGGTAAGAGGCGTCAGAGGGATGAGCCGTCGTCGTGTCGATAGCAGAGTCCTTCACAATTAATGACCTTGACACGAGGTGCCAGGGGAGGGAAACTTCGAGGCGAAGCCTCCCTCTTATTCTTTTGGTTGCCTTCGTGGCCTGACAAGGGGGGCCCGAACGCCTGCCCACTCGCCAGGCCACCACGCGGGCCGCTCACTCGGCGAGCAGGGCGTGATCGCCAGGCCGTTCGCCAGGGGGCCACGTGGGCTCTTCGCCAACGGACAGGCGTGCTCGCCGGCTGCCGCCAGGCGCCACGCTGGCCGCTTTCGCTTTGGCGGCGGCGTGTCGCCAGTCGCTTTCGCCAGGGCCACGTGGGCTCTTCGCCCGGCGGACAGGCGTGCTTTCGCCCGGCTGCCCGCCAGTGCCACGCTGGCCGCTTCGCCCGATGAGCGGCGTGATCGCCAGGCTGCTCGCCGGGGGGCCACGTGGGCTCTTCACCCGGCGGACAGGGCGTGTTCGCCCGGCTGCCCGCTAGGGCGCCAAACTGGGCCAGGCCACTTCTTGGGCCTATCACTTCTATGGCGGAGAGGGTACCCCGGTGCAAAGTACACCGACAGTAAGCTTTCCACAACCCTCGTGCCTCACAGACCCACCAAACAATCATTCTTGCCTGATCCAAACCATATTTTTAATTTTTAACTTGATGCCATAGAATCTCATAAAATGATGAAACCTTTAAACAGAACTTTATTTAGATTAAATCTCCAAAAGTTCTAATCTCAGTTCTAAGCATGTCTAAACATATTTCTAATTGTTTTAATATTTTATATATGTCTTACGATTACAATGGAATAATGTTTTCAAATTTCCAAAGTGGTCTTAATCAATTTAGAGATTAGCTACTTTAAAACTAGGGCTGAAATTAAGTTGCTAAAATTAAGCATGCCATAATTTAAATTCAAAATATAATTTTAAAACTAGGATCAACATATTTAAGTATGTAACTTGCCTTGGTCATAGAGTTGATGCCCGAGATCGTCAACAGTGATCGTGGGAAGACTATCTATTTTGCTCCCTGGATCATGGCCCTCATCAGGAGGATGACTGGGTATAATAGACTGTTGGGCAATGTGCATAAGCCGTACAAGCCATGTGAGGTGCTGCCTCAAGTCTTAGGGCACATAGCTCAGTAGCAACCACAGCAAGTGGAGGAAGAAGTTCATGTGCAAGATGTGATACAAGACACCATCTTAGCTAGTTTTGTCAATCTGAGAGCTGACATGGTGGGTCAGTTTGCACGTGTAGGCGAATATCAAGTTCAGACTCGTTAAATGGTGGAGGATGTCAGAGGCTATATGGATGCTTTCAATGCATCCTTCTCTCAGTGCAAGGATGATCTCAATGTATTTTTTTCTCAGTTTCATTATAAGCAGGCCTCAGTTACCTTTCGCCTGTTTGGGTGTGGTCTGCGTGCTCCTCCATCCTCTTAGATGGCTTCTAGACTCCCCATTTTTGGAATTTGAATCCAAAGGGAGAGAAGTGATAGGGATGAGATGATGGTGTATGTAAGCTAATTGAACCTCTTTTGCTTTTGGATGCTATGTAGATGTTTATGGATCTTATGATGATTGCTTGTAATGGATTATGAATGCTTAATGTTTTATTACTTTATTTCTTATTTGGTCAAATAGGATCTTATGTATTGTGAGCATGCATATTGCTATATTAATTGTTTATTCGATTCTCTACAATATCATGCTTCCTTAGATCCAATATATAGTGGAAACTCCACCAAAATTTCTAAACTTCCTCAAACTATGCATGATTTCATCTTATTATCTTTATGCACATATTTATGGGGAGTCTCAACAATATATGGTTGCTTTATGGCATTTTACCTCAAAACAATCACTCTCATCTCAAAGAAGTGAAATGTTACTTAAATCAAAATCCTAGAGTATACAACTTGATTAGACTTGATGTATACTAAAAAACAAACTTAAATTTCGTTATATTTGTTGAAGTTGTCACTACTTACCAAATAGGGGGAGATGAAGCATCTAGGGCCCCAAATTTGTTTTGGGTTTTGATAATTAATGACAATCATGCTTAAAGGATTAATAATTTCTCTTGAGAATATAAAAATAGGTTGGTCCTAGACATGGCATAAAAAGAGGTGAAATCATGATGCACAATGGAAATCAAAGATTCAAGTTCAATGTCAAGGTATAAAAAATTAAGGACCTTTTCATAGCTTTTACCGATTTTGATGTTTGAAGAAAAGATCGGGTTGCTAGAATAGGTGTCGTACTATGAAGAGAGACCTTTGACTAGTAGCTTGAAAAATGATAAAAAATCATGGCTCTATTATGCTCATACTTAGTCATGTGCATTCCTTGGAAAATCTTCTAAAAACTCTAAAAATCTGTATAAATGGCACTACCACATATGTAGGAGCATTACTACCAGACCTCCGGTAGTACTAGCCCCTAAGATGATAGTTCTTTTACAAAACAATACATTTTTGTGAAAAACATAATGACCGACACTACCGCATATGTAGGAGCAGTACTACTGGACCTCTAGTAGTATCGGCCCTCTTAGACAGTAGCTTTATTCCAAAATGGTGTGTTTTGAGTATATTTTCTCAAGTCGGCACTACCGCCCAAGTAGGAGCGGTACTACTGGACTTCCGGTAGTACTACCGGCCCTTTAGGATGGTACCTTTTTTCCAAAATAGGGTTAAATTGCATTATTTTGAGTTTAAAGGCCAGTACTACCGATCCTACATGGTGGTAGTACCGGGGTACTATAGCAATGGCTACTAACAACCGTATTAAATGCTAAATTCAATCGTTGATCTAGGGGTCAGTACTATTGGTCCTACATGGGTGGTAGTACCGGTTTTACTGAAAAATTCAGAATTTTACCCCTAATAGCTAGATTTGTGGTTGGGGGCTATAAATACCCCTAACCTATAGCAAGGAGTCTCTCTTGATTATTCATTGCATACTTGTGAGTCGTAGCCACTCTCTCATCATTAATTGAGCATTTGTTTCTCATATTTGTGAGTTGGTGAGAGCATTAAGTGTGATCTTGATTTGAGCCATTCAAAGCACTTGATCAACCTCAAGTAAGTGCCAAAATTCCATTCTCTTAGAGGTTGCTGCCTCCTAGACGGCTTGAAGGTGTGGAACTGGTGATCTCTTCATAGGAGATTGTGAAGAGACCTATGTTCGGTGTCGATGTTTATTATAGGCAATAATGAAAATGGGGCTAGGCGCTGGATCCAAACTCGATGGTAGCACAAGACAAGAGAATTATCTAGGTTCGGGCTCTCGCGGAGGAGATAATACCCTAGTCCTGTGCTCTGGAATTATTGGTGGTTAGCTAATTTGTTGATGAGATCGTATGTTATGTTCCCCCGTCCCTCCCTTTATATAGCAGAGGAGGGCGGTTACAAAAGAGAGTCCAGGTCGGATACAAAGTGGGGATTACATCTCCTGCACCTATCCGTTTGGTAACGGCCTAGATTACAATTGTATCCTGCCTAATCCGGATCGGTTGCTATCTTCAAGGCTTCCTTATTTCGAACGCTTTAGCGCATCCCTGGTGGCTTCTGTTTCCCTGCAGCCAGCCCGACCCAGCCTTGTTTAGTTGGGCCTCTCAGGCCTGTCTTGCAGATACCCATGGTGTGTATACTCCACAGTAGTCCCCGAGTGCTTGTGATCGGATTGCCTCCTTATTATCAAGATTTACCGACTGGTTTTCCACCCAGCCAAGTGCTTCATTGTAGGCAAGGAGGTCGTGAAGGACTCGATAGAGCTCCATGTATAAGCATTCCGAGTGGTTCTCGGCCCAACTTATTGAACCAGCACACACCTCGTCATAGAGTACATCTCCATTTGCATTGGCTTTTAGCCGAGTGGTAGCTGTGTGCCAGAGTGCACAGCTTTTGGCCTATCATGAGGCATACCATGATTTTATCCAAGCGGTACCCGCGTCTGCCCTTTGCAGCATACGGCTAATGACTTATCATGAGGCATACCTCTGGAATATCTGTTTTGAACCATCTAGACGGTATCTAGCATGTGACCTGACATGAGGTATATCATAAGAGGATGTTTTAATTTGGAAGGTACCCAAATCCCGTCTGACGCGGTCATTGGCTTTTAGCCCATCATGGGGCATATCGTGTCCCAAATTAGTTTCGGCCCAATTGTGCATGTGTACAATGATTCACTGCACATGGCCACAGGCCCATCTTGAGGCAAACCCTAGGGCAACCCCAAGATATGCGGAAGGCGAAGCGTTTTCCCGCTCAAGGCGAAAATTAGCATCGCTCCCTGTAAATATGAGACAAGGTGCGAATGAAACGGCTTTCTGCGCACTATTCTCATTTTCCCCTTCGTCTTCTTATTTTTGTCACTTCTCCTATGATCTCCATTGCTAGGGTTAGCATCTCTCACCATCCCAATCCGTCGCGATCGCAAGTTTCTTTTGCCCAAAAAAAAATGTCTTCTCCTTCCCCCAAAGACGCTCCTTCATCCACCTCGGCTAAGGATTGGGCCACTTCTGTGACGACGGAGAAGCGATTAGTGGAATTGGTCTCCGTCGGCATTTCCCCCCCATTGGTGATGCTCTTTGCTCGACCTGCGGTGGGTGAGTCTTGCCCCACTCCCCGTACTGAAGAAGTGGTCATTTTTGAGTCCTTTTTTTAGCATGGATTCAGCCTTCCCGCTTGCGCTTTTCTTCACGGTCTTCTTCATTTTTATGAAATTGAACTGACCCATCTCAATCCCAATTCCATCCTTCAAATCGCTGTCTTCGTTCACCTCTGCGAGGCCTTCCTTGGCATTCGCCCGTATTTTTATCTTTTTCGCCATCTCTTCCTTCTCAAACCCTCCCCAAACAAGAATTCCCCCAAAGAGGTTGGAGGCGCCGGATTCCAGCTGAGGGACGGCCTGAAGAAGGCCTATTTTGCTATTTCCTTCAAAACCTCGAACAAGGACTGGCACCAGGAATGGTTCTACTGTGCCAATCCCAAACCTTCTCTTCCTTCTATCTCCGGAGTCCCGCCCAAGCCTTGTCTAGACTGGACTTTGCTTCCTTCAGACGGCGGGGCGGACCAGGTGGAGGAGCTCATGGGGATGATCACCAAATTGAAGGAAGGCGGTCTAACTGGAGTCGCGATCGTCCTCAATTTTGGTCTTCGTCAGGTGCAGCCCCTCAAAGAGCGAGACCAACTGGGGTATGACTATGAAGGAGAACGCGACACCACCCGGGAGGCTCCTGAACTGATCCCCAGGGACGCTCTCATCAAACGCCTGGGCGATTTCTTCGTCCTGGGCGTCCAAATCGCCAACTCTGGGTGCCCGAAGCCCTTCAACAAGATGAATCCTCCGCCTCCAGTAAGATGTTGTTTTATCTTCCCTGATCAGTTTTTCTGGCTCTTGAGTAGATGCATTTAACCATATGTTTGATACCTATGCTTGCAGGGTCGCGACGCTTTTTTTCTCTCGATCTTGTTGCTGAATTTCTCTCGGCATAAGAGCGTAAGCGGAAGTGCCCTGCTAGTGTCTCACCTCCGGCACCGAGTGCTAAGAAGGACAAGATGGCTGAGGCCGGAGACCCCTTGGGAAAGGGTAAATGCCCAGTCGTCCATGTATCCAAGAAAAAGAGGAAGCAGTCGGCAGCTAACGTGCGTCCGACTGGAGGCCCGAAGGTTCGGGACCCGACAGCCGTACGTACTCTTCCAGTGACTTCCTCGTCTTCAAGCCAGTCTGTGGACCCAAAGGCCTCTGAGCCCTGACCCGGCCTTTCGGCGGCGTCGCGCCTCCGCCAAGACCGATCGAGACCCATTGTCCCTCACAGGGTGTCTTGGTAGCTCTTCTGCTGGTAGAACTTCTGCTCGGAAGTACTCGGGGATAAAAATAACGAGATCTAGCAGGTTGGTTTCCTTGTTAGCTCTTTTTATTTTTCTGGGTCGCGTCCTGACTACTTCTTTTTCAGAAAGCCTGTTGATGTGGTGCCTGTGGACGTGTCATGCCAGGAGCCCTAGGGGGCTGTTGCTGAAGATGCCTTAAACGAGCCAGGGACTAAGGCGCCGGTTGATGCCGCGCCCATCGCCCCCAATGCGATTCCGGAGCCGGCAGCAACAACTCTCCCAACTGCTTCAGTGGCCCAGAACACTGAGGTTGGCTCGAATCCGAGCAGCCCTCGGCCGCAGACTCCTCCCGGGCCGACTGGTCAAATGATGCCTTTTAATCCTACCACTCGCCCCTCGCCTCCACCAGAAGAACTTCCCCGGCCTCCTTGCCCATCACCCTCTCCAGAAGAACTCCCTCGGCCTCCCTGCTTGAATTCTCCGGTGCGGATTGCGTTCTTCGACAAATATGGCGAGGGGATATCTTACGACGACGAAGGCGAGGCCAAGGAATGGAAGTCATTCTGTGACTCTGCCTACAATTGTTTTCGGCTTGGTCATGTAAGTTGCTTGTGCCGAGTTGTTTTTAGAAGTCCTCTTCTTTTTGTCTTTGATGCTCGATGTAGCTTTATTACTCACTTTGTTGCCTCCAGCGTCTGCGAGCGTGCCCAAGAAAGGAACGCCCTTCTCCGGGAGATACTCCCAAAGACCAAGATGAGGAAGAACTATGAGGCTGAGGTCCAGCGAGTCCGTGTCGAGCTATAGGAGGAACTCGGCAGGGCCCGGGTAGAGAACCGAGAGGAGCTGGAGAGGCTTCGGGCCCAGGTTCTAGCCTTCAAGGCGGAGAAGCTGAGGTGACGAGCTCCCTTAGCGGTAACCACCTTGTCCGATTGCCTTGGATTAACTTTTTTGGACTTCTGCTTCTTAACTCATTCTTCTTGCCTTGATTTCGGTCTTCGTTATTGCAGATATTCAGGGAAAGCTTGAGTCCGCCAAGGAGCAGATTGAAAAGCTGAAGGAGTCCGAGAAGGATGCCAAAACCAAGACGAACAAGATGGAACTAGAGCTGGAAGGTTTGCTCCCGACTTGTTCTTTATCCCTGTTTGTGCTTTTTAGCGTCTTCGGGCTAATCCGACTGGTTTTGTAGAATACCGAGTCCATTCACAGGCTCAGTATCGCGTTCTTAATGAGAAGATCAAATCTACTGAGGTGCGAGTTGATAAACTCCAGGAGGGCTCCGAAAGAATGCTACGGATTTTGAGTCCTGATGAAGCTGGGCCCAGTGATATTCCGCATGATGCGGACGCCACAATCCGACGGCTGGAGGAGGGGCCCATGAAACTGGTAGCACACTTGAAGGAAACAGCGACCACGAGCGCCTGCCAAGCACTGGCCATCGTGAAGTCCCTGTATCCACGAGTGGAGCTCGAAGATGTCAAGGAGGGCTTTGCCTGCACCGTCAATGATGATCAAGCCCTTGCCCTAATTGACGAGGTTAGGGATACCACCTCCGCCTTAGTCAAAAACTTGGAGCTGGGTCCTTTGTGATTGCTATATTCTGAGACTTTTGATCTGTAATCATTATTTTAAGCCTTAGTAGAAACGCTCAGCGATTTGAGCCGCGTTTTGCCTTTAGCTGCTTCATTATGTCCTACAAGTCTTCATCTTTTAATGTTCTACCTGCGCTGCATCTGGTTTGGTGTCCTGCGTCCATATGTCTTCTCGGTCGTTTCGAGTTCTGATACCGACGCATTTTTTGGAGCTGCTTCGGCTTCCTGCGCTAGCATTTACTCTAGACCGTTCGACTTCCATGCTTTGGGTATATAAGAGTGTCACCGCTACTTGAGCGATCACCCTTCTCAGCAACCTTCAACATTCTTCCTTGAATCTCTGATGGCTTCTTCATCTCAATCTTCTTCATCTGGCGATTAGGCTCCACCATCTCGCCCCCCCTGCAAAGGAGGCGATTAGGCTCCACCATCTCCCCCCCCCCGCAAAGGAGCTGATCTTTGATTTTGAAGATGAGGCTCCACCGGCGCCTGATGAGGAGGAGGCCTTTCTGGCCGAGCTCTAGGCCGATTACGACCTTGCACTGGCCGAGCTTGAGAAAGAAGAAAATTGCTTTCATGACGCACATTCTTTGTCGGCGTCTTGATCGAAGCAAATCTGAAGCTTGTCGGGGTGAGGAACTCTTCTCGGTGATGCATGGCGCTTAGGTTTTAGGTTCCTGCTCACTTTTATGTAATGCATTGATGTATCCAAACCTAAGTATGCTTAATGAAATCTTAACATTTGCTTATTCTTTCCCTATTGATTTTAAAGTTTGCTCGAGTGGTTTCGTTTTCGTTTAACCACTCCGCCCGACTGCTCTAGCCCTCGGGTGTCGGAAGTCAGCTCATGGCCATTTTTCCCAAGCACGAGCTTTTGAGAGACTAGAGTTCGTCATTTACGGGGTCAGAGTTTCACGATTTTAACGCACTCGAGCTTATTCGTGATCAACAGGGAAAGAAGATAAAAAATAACTCATAAGAAGGGTTACACATGCGCAACACTATTAGGTGTAGCCCCCGACTTACTGCTTAATTGAGTAGCAAGTCAAGAAGAAAATTTTATTCATGAATGCCATAGCTAATGTACAAGGTTTAAGAGTAAAAATGACATAGCTGCTCTATGTTCCATGAGTTGCCGATGACAACGCCATCTTCCCGCTTGAGTCTGTAAGAGCCGGGCGTGTCACCTCGTTGACGATGTAGGCGCCTTCCCAGCTTGGAGAGAGCTTGTGCTCGCTTCTTTGATTCTTTATTAGGACCAGATCTCCTTTGGAGAAAGCACGGCCCGAACGTTTGATCATGGTAGCGGCGTAGCCCTTGTAGGTATTTGGCCGACTGGATCGCTGCAATTTCCCTTACCTCCTCCAGTCAGTCGATGTCTTTTATCCGGTTCTCCTCCGACTCGGCCTCCTTGTAGCTTCGAACCCGCGGGGATCCGAACATCATCTCGGTAGGCAAGACCGCTTCTGAGCCATATACTAGAAAAAAAGGTGACTGCCCGGTAGCTCTACTGGGAGTAGTTCTCAACCCCCAGAGTACCGAAGGCAATTCTTTTACCCATCACGTAGCATAGGGCAAAAAAATCCTTGCCTTTAGCCCTTGTAACACAATGCCGTTCGCTCGCTCCACTTGGCCATTGCTCCTTGGATGGGCCACAGAAGCGAAACAAATCTTGATGCCGAGTTCATCGCACCAGCCTTGGAATTCTTCACCACGAAATTGAGTTCCATTATCCGTGATGATCCTGTTTGGTACACCGAATCTTACCACGATTTTTTGGAAGAACTCCTTGGCCTTGGCCGCCGTGATCGTGGCGATGGGTTTTGCCTCAATCCACTTGGTGAATTTATCAATGGCGACGAATAGATGGGTGAAACCACCTTGAGCGTTCATCAAAAGGCTGACCATGTCGAGCCCCCAGACTGCAAATGGCCAGGTGATCGGGATGGTTTGCAACTCCTGCGCCAGCACGTGTATTTGACGAGCAAAGAACTGGCAACCTTCACAGGTTCGAACAATATCCTCTGCGTCAGACACGGCAGTCGGCCAGAAGAAGCCTTGACGATATGCTTTGCCCACCAGGGTACTTGATGCTGCATGATGCCCGCAAATTCCCGAGTGGATTTCTCTAAGGAGGTTCTTCCCTTCTTGCTCCGATATGCAGCGTCTCAGGACTTCGGAGGCACTCTTTCAGAAGAGTTCTTCTCCGACTACCACGTAGCTTCTGCATCGACGTGCGAGGCGCTCTGCCTCTACACGGTCTTCGGTGAGCTCATCCTTTAACAAATAGTTTAGGAATGGAGCTGTCCAGTCAGGATTGATGACTAAGACTTCCTCCTCGGCCGGTATTTTCTCTGATTTGCCTGGCTCTTGCTTTTGGCTTATTGAAGGTTTGTGGAGCTCTTCGACAAATACTCCAACCGGTACTGTTGTCCGACTGGAGCCTAGCCTTGCAAGCTCGTCTGCTGCTTCATTGTCACGACGGAGCACATGGATGAGTTCCAGCCCGTCGAACTTGTCTTCGAGCTTCCGTACTTCCTGGCAATATGCAGCCATGTTTTCTCCGATGCACGACCAGTCTTTTTGTACTTGGTTGATTACCAATATGGAGTCACCACGGATTGTCAGTCATCGAACACCGAGGGATATCGCGATACAGAGTTCGTGGATGAGTGCCTCGTACTCGGCAGCATTGTTTGACGCTGAGAAATGGAGTTGAAGGATATATTTTAAGCGCTCACCTGTTGGAGAGATAAGCACTACGCCAGCCCCCGCGCCACTGAGCATGAGGGAACCATCAAAATACATTGTCCAATACTCGACATCTTCAGTAGTCGTGGGGGTCTGCAATTCCACCCACTCAGCGGTGAAGTCGGCGAGTACTTGAGACTTTATTGCTGTTCACAGCCTGAAGGAGATTTCGAAAGCTCCAAGCTCGACTGCCCATTTTGCAATTCTCCCAGTGGCCTCCGGTTGTGGAGTATATCCCTAATCAGAAAGGAGGTAACCACTGAAATCGAATGCTCTTGAAAGTAATGCTTGAGTTTGCGAGAAGTAAGCAATACAGTATACACTACTACAGAATAACACATCACTATCATCAGATACGTAGCCGGTTCTTAAGTTTTTCAAAAAACGATTGTGATAAGTAACCCGGAGGGTGTTAGTAATAATCACTATCAGTTCTGAGATTATAAGTGATTATGATGTAGCACTAGACACATCCGAATCGGTTCTCTACTAAAAAGTGATAGTGATGTGCACGGTCATCACTATCGGTTCTCACATCACTATCACTTCTATGAAAAGAACCGATAGTGATGACCCAAACATCACTATCACTTTTTAGTATAGAACCGATTCTGATGTGCACATAGTCATCACTATCGGTTCGTTTTATAGAAGCGATAGTGATGACCGTGCACATCACTATCGCTTGTTGAAAAGAGCTGATTCTGATGTGCTCGTGCTTCTCACTAAGTGATGGTCGTGCACATCACTATCGCTTTTTGAAAAGAACTGATTCTGATGTGCCTCGCTAGGTTATATATACCACTCAAGACTTGAACTCTTCTCGTTGTTGCTCGGAGGAGATTTCTCGCCGCCACCCAGAAAATAACTCATATTGTGTGGTTGGAAGCAATACTTGGGTGAGAAAATTTGAAGTCCTCATGGGTGGGTATTAAGAGGGCAAAATTGAAACCCTATCTTGAGGAGATTCCCTCTTTTTGCCCTCTTTGCGGGTTTCTTCAAAATGTGATCAGCAATTCTTTAAACCCTTCAATTTTGTAATCGATAATTTCGATATGTCGTCAATAAAGTTTAGGTTGCCTTTGGAATTGTGTACGTGCTTTCAGATTTCACACTCTTTATTTGACAAGCACATATCTATTTAATTTTGTAGTGCGATCTCCTGTTTATATGGAATTATTATTGCTATCATGTAGTAGCTGTTATTAGAGTTTAGGCGGCAGTAACCTCGTTTCCCATTCGAGGGTGCTTATTTATAAATATCTTTGAGCGAAAGGGCATATTTATAAGCGAGCGATCTCGAATTGTCCACGTTTTTGGACGATTCGAGGATATATGGTTCGAGCAAGTTCTGGTGTGTTGTACAACCGAGTAGATTTCGGTAGTGTCTCTCTGGTGTTCTCCGGATACACACCCTCTTGACTGTTGTCGTGGCGTGTATCCGGAGAACAGCGTGAGATGTGCCAAATTTTCTCTGAGTTGTACAACGGCTTAGAACTTGCCCTAACCATATATCCTCGAATGGGATTAGGACCTAACCTATTTAGAGATTAGGAGTCATCGTTGGTACCCTTGATTTGTTTAGTTGTAGTAGAAAGATTTGCAAGCTCTTGCACTAGCTATATAATTAGATTATTTGATATCATTGTTGATGTTAAAATTTATGTCTCTTATGTAGGGAATTGGAAGCTTTAAACCGGGGAAGAAGTTAGGTATCGATCGGGAGTACATTTATATATCTTGGAACCCGTCCACTATTTTGCAAAGGTAATATTAATTGAAATGATGTCTCAATATTTAAAATAGCTATAGCTAGTTGTCGCTCGAGCTTTTTCCTTAATTTATTGTGCGAAATTTAATTGCAGATGGACCGTGAGGAATGGATGTATCGAAAAGCCGTGTGAGTTCTGAATTTGAGAGGGTGTTAAGGAGTTCAAAAAATTACGAGAAGACGACATGGTGAGGAGGGTGTAAACTTCATATATTGTCCTTGCATTGATTGCACCAACTGAGGAGATTTAACAACTCATCTCAAATTGAGGACCACGATTCGACATGGCCGTGAGGAATTACACATGTTAGATCCATCACGGGGAGGCAGGTAGTACCCTTCCGATATGCAACGAAGATACGGTGGAACTGGATGACGAGTTGCAGCCTGATATGTTTGAGGAGGATAATTTAGAGCAAATGTTGCGGGATGTGAAGGGTAATTACACGGAAAGAGAGTTTGAAAAGTTTAAAAGCTTGATAGAAGATGATGCCAAACCGCTGTTCACAGGTTGCAAAGCGGAATACACCAAGTTGGGTTCGGTCCTTGCATTGTTGAGCGAAGGCAAAACACCGTTGGGCGGATACAAGTTTCAATGCACTACTAGTTCTTCTATCGGATCGCTTTTGAGAGAAGCGAGTTGCCAACAAGCATTTATGAAGCGAAGAAGCTACTATGTCCCATGGGAATGGAAATAGAAAGGATACATGCATGTCAGAATGATTGCATCTTGTCGTAACGCACATCGAGTTGCACGTTTGTCCGGTTTGCGGTGTGTCGGTACAAACAAAAGGAGAAGCGTAACGACAAGAAGCGTAAGAGCCGAACAACGACGGTGAAGAGGTCACTAAAGGTGCACCGCCAAGGTATTGTGGTACTTGCCCATCATTCCCGTCTGAGCGGTTGTTTGCAAATCCGAGAGAGGCAAAATTGTTGCGTTGGCATTACGAGTCTCGAAAGGAAGATGGCAAGAGAGACACCTCCGATTCGGCTCAATGGAGAAACATCGATTGGAAACATGAGGAGTTTGGTGCGAAATGAGGAACATAAGATTTGGGTTGAGTACCAAGCGGAATGAATCCGTTTGGTAACATGAGCGATCGTCCAAACACGGCCAGTTCATTGTGTATCTACAACCTCCCTCCTTGGTCGTGCATGAAGCGAAGTATATCATGATGTCATTACTAATCTCGGGACCCAAGCAGTAGGAAATGATATTGATGTGTACCTTGCACCATTGATCGAGGATTTGGTAAAATTGTGGAATGAGGGGTCGTGTGGGATGCGTAAAAGAGAGCATTTCACCCTACAGCTATGGTATTTTGCACCATAAATGATTTCCGGCCCTTGGTAATTTGGCGAGTTTCTGATCTGAAATGAGCCAAAGCGTGTCCTATTTGTGAAGAGGAGCGAGAGTCTATGGTGCCGAATTCCAAGAAAACGTGTATATGGGTCACCGAGGTTTCTACCTCGAAGTCATCGATACCGTAAGATGGATGACAAATTTGATGGGAAGAGGAAGTCCGTTCGCACCGCATGACCTATGAGTGGAAGCCAAGTATATTCACGTGTAGAGGATATCGATGTTGAGACGGAAAGAGCAGTAAATCTGTTAGATCCTAGGACCATTTGGAAGAAGAGGTCAGATGCGGGACTTACCGTCTTTGGAAGGAGTTAGATGTCCAGCATTGTATTGATGTCATGCATGTTGAGAAGAATGTCTGCGACAACTTGGTTGGCATCTGCTGAACATACAGGAAGACCAATGATGGTGTCAATGCTCATCGCGACATGGCCTACATGGGAATCAAGCCCGGACTTGCGGTGATAGAGGAGGATGGAAAAGGTCCGTACATCCTGCTTTGCATGCTACACCTGTCCAAGAAGGAGAAAGAAGATCTCTGCAAATGTCTCCAAAGTATTAAAGTTCCATCGGCTACTCCGTGAACATTAAGAAGCTTGTGTCTATGGATGATTTGAAGTTGTTGGGCATGAAGTCCCATATTTGCCATGTCTTGATAACCCAAATGCTCCGGTTGCAATCGAAATATTCTCCCAGAGGATGTCAGGTTGGCAATCACAAAGTTGTGTTATTTCTTCAATGCGATCTCCTGCAAAGTTATTGACCCCGATGTACTAGACAACTTACAGAGTGAGGTGGTGCAGACTCTGTGTCACCTTGAGATGCATTTCCCATCGTCGTTCTTTGACGTAATGGTCCACCTTGTTGTTCACCTTGTCAGAGAGATTAAGATATGTGGACCCGCTTTCCTACGTTACATGTATCCGCTCGAGAGGTACATGGCTATATTAAAGTTATGCGTGAGGAATCGATTGAAGCCCGAGGGTAGTATTGTTGAAGGTTATGGGGATGAAGAGGTTATTGAGTTTTGCGTGGACTACGAGTAAAAGACAAGCAATCGGTGTTCTGTATCTCGTCATGAGGCGGACTTCTTTGGTAAAAGAACCGTTGGGTCCAAACTAATGAGTCCGAGGTTTGATATGTATTGCAAGGCGCATTTCACAGTCTTGCAGAATAGCGCAGAAGTTCGTCCATACATCGAGCAGCATAAGTTGATATTACGGAAGCGAATCCACAAATGGATGAGCTTTCCATCGCCAAGAACACAATGATCGATTCCTCACATGGTTCAAAGAAAAGCGGAGGTCTCCTTTAGTGAGAATGTAAAATGGTTGGTGACGGACCAAGATTTAATGTCTGAGACATGGCGAGTGCGATATTAATGGTTACACCTTTTACACCGAGAGTCAAGATGCCAAAGTCTTGTCCAAAAGCAGTGGTGTGAGTATAAATGCTTTCTCGATGATCATCACTCAAAGCAGTCTCCCAACCACAATGAACTCCTACTATGGGCTGATCGAAGAAATTTGGGAGCTCGATTACGGAATATACCAAGTTCCATTGTTCGATGTAAGTGGGTGCGACTTCCACGTGGAGTGAAGGTCGACAAGAGAGGCTTTACTATTGTGGATCTCGATGGGCTCGCCTACAAAGATGATCCGTTTGTCCTTGCGAAGCAAGCAACTCAAGTCTTTTACGTGCGCGATCCGGCCAATTCGAGGTTGCGTCGTTCTTCATGGCAAGAGAAGGATCGTAGGAGTTGAAGATGTTGTAGATGAAGAAGAGTATAACCAATTCGATGAGATACCTTTATTTGCAGATGGGGCTTGTCTTAGCGGGGATGACGACACACATGGAGCCAATTACATACGAGTAGATCATCATGAAGGGCAGTATTGTAAATAAATGGACTATTATAATGTATGTAAAATAGTTTGCAACACTTTCAAAGTAAAAAATCCAAGGTGATGAATTGCTATTTGGAGGCTTCGATTGAAATGCATGCAATTTCTCTTTATGCCTGCACTTTGTGCCATATGTTGTGAAAGAAAATTCCATTTGACAAAATTACTTTTGGGAAAGCTTGTAAATAGTCGAAAGCTCATTTCGGAAATTTTCGTACAATTCAGATTAATTTGAAAAAGTTTTGACTTTTCTCGCTTTTACGCACAAATCATGTCTCTGAAATGAATTTTAGCATATTTCTTGAATGAAATCGCTTTTCCAAAAATTCTTTTATGGAAAGTTTTGCGGTATCTGAAATATGTTTTTGCATAATTTCAAATAATTCCAATGATATTTGCAAAAGTTTTACACTCTTTGATCTAATTATGAAAATGTCTTGCATGCATGGTTTATGCGGAAAGGCAATAGTGCAACTGCACTTTGTGCCATATGTTGTGAAAGAAAATTCCATTTGACAAAATTACTTTTGGGAAAGCTTGTAAATAGTCGAAAGCTCATTTCGGAAATTTTCGTACAATTCAGATTAATTTGAAAAAGTTTTGACTTTTCTCGCTTTTACGCACAAATCATGTCTCTGAAATGAATTTTAGCATATTTCTTGAATGAAGTTGCTTTTTCCAAAAATTCTTTTATGAAAAGTTTTGCAATATCTGAAATATGTTTTTGCATAATTTCAAATAATTCCAATGATATTTGCAAAAGTTTTACACTCTTTGATCTAATTCGAAAATGTCTTGTATGCATGGTTTGTGCGGAAAGGCAATAGTGCAATGAACTACATCGATTGTCGGTTTTCATTATAAAAGCGATACTAATAATAAAGCATCGGTATCGGTTTTCTTAAAAAGTGATACTAATGATAAAGCATCAGTATCGCTTTTCTTAAAAGAGTGATACTAATGATAAAGCATCAGTATCGGTTTTCTTAAAAGAGTGATACTAATAATAAAGCATCAGTATCGGTTTTCTTAAAAAAGTGATACTAATGTGAAGCATCAGTATCGGTTTTCTTAAAAAAGCGATACTAATGATAAAGCATCAGTATTGATTTTCTTAAAAGAGTGATACTAATGATAAAGCAATCTATCGGTTTTCTTAAAACCCCGGCCCATTCTCGCGACCATAGCCATTCGCGCGCGCACAGCCCTGCTCCACGCTTAACCCTAGCCGCCCTCGACCTCCCAGACCCCGATCCGACTCGAGTGCGGCCGCCGCCGCCTCCCCCCACTGCCGGTGCCTGCCTCGCCTCCCGCCCGTCGCCGGTGCCTCGCCTCGCCCGCGCCCGCCCGCCTCCCGCTTCGCCGGTGCCTGCCTCGCCTCCCATGCCATGGGGACACCGCATCCCTCCGTTGCCGACACCGCCCGCGCGCCCTTCGACGCCGACGCCGCCACGCCACCCCCACACCGCCTGACGCCAGCGCCGAGGGCGACGCATCCCTCACGACACCGCCGCTGCCGGCGAGCGCTGCATGACCCTCGGGTCGAGTAATGCAAAATCTCGTCACTTGTGTGTCTGAATATGATTTTAGTACATGTTCACAGTGAAAATCTTTTATGCCTTGGCTTACTATCAAATGTATATTCATGTGATTCGAAGTGCCAAATAATTGGATCTGTTTGGTTGGAAATAAAAACATGGTTAATGTGATTCTAGAAACTCGAAATAAAAACATGGTTAATTTTTTTAGACTTCTCATATTAGGTTGGAAATATAAAATGTTGGAGCTAAGTCACGCATGTAAGTCACGAAAGTGAATTTACTTCATGGTTTACTATTTGATGTAAAGTTGTATTTACGGTGATTGAATGCCAATTGTGAGCCTTGCATGAACTAGGTTGGTATTTAGCCTTTTGTTTTTGCGGTGAAGCGATTCAGCGGTGATAATATAGATGGTGAACTCATTCAACTAGTATAAAAACCAAGGTTACGTGATGCATAGTATGTAGGTCATATTGGCAAGAGGAATTCTTATGTATGGATAGTATCTTTGACTTTTTTTTTTGGCATTTGTCACAGATATGATCAATCTTCACAATGTCCTTCCCTCAAATTAATTTCATGATCTTAAGTGGTGCATAAATTTGTGCAAATCAAGTAGGAAGATAAGTTCAAGATAATTTATTGTCATTCATCATGTTTGTGAGGTCCTATATTTTACAAGTCTTTGTTAAGTTCCATTTTGTTATATGTGGATATCTGAATCACAGTTTGCTAATGGCTTATTTTCGGCATATTAATTTTGTTTAGACATGTGTTTACTTTTAGCATATTACTTTTGTTTAGACATGTGTTTACTTTCAGCATATTACTTTTGTTTTTATCTCGGCATATGTTAGAGTTTAGGTTGCGTAACCTCGTCTCTCGTTAAGAGTGCTTATTTATAAATATCTTTGGAATAGCATATTCATAAGCAAGCGATCTCGAATTGTCCACGTTTTTTGGCAGTTCGAGATATGTGGTTCGGGCAAGTTCTGAGCTATGTTGTACAACCGAGTTGATTTGATAGCGTTTCCTGGTGTTCTCCGGATACACACCCTCTTGACTGTTGTCGAGATGTGTATCCGGAGAACAGCGGAGATCTTCAAATTCTCTAAAGTTGTACAACGGCTTAAGAACTTGCTCGAACCACATATCCTCGAATAGGATCGAGACCAAACCTATTTAGAGATTAGGGGTTATCGTTGGTGCGTATTTAGTTGGTCAACAGATATTGCATGTTATGTAAACACTAACTTGACCTTCTTGTGTTGCTATTCTTGCAAGTATCGAAAACCGACCTATTGTTCCCATTGTCTTGCAAGTATTATTGCCATTGCATTAGTACATTAATGCTCAAATTCTCTGTTGATGTTGTGAAATCTGAAACTTGTTGGTATAAGTAAACATCTGCTAGTGCTAAATTCACTTGTCATATGGAATGGGCTTTTGTTTTTTATCGAGCATAGGTTAGAGTTTAAGTTCGTAACCCACATGTATCCGTTCGAATTTAGAGATTAGGAGTTATCATTGAACTTATTTAGTTGGTCAATAGATAGACTTTTGTTGAACAATTGCATACTATGAATTATCTGTTGATCCTTTACAAGATTTATTGTCAAGTGCATATAGTAGCTTCAAATTGCTTTCTCTCATGTCACACATATGACCTTATCGATAAGAAAACTCAAAATGTCGCAACTAGAGAGCATCGGTTCGTCGCATGACAGTAGAAGGTCTTCTTGAGGGCGAGCATGGTTCCAATTACTAAAGGGCGAGTAAGGTGAGGAAGACCGAGGACCAAACAAAGGGGCTCTGAGGAGAATCTTGCGGGTTCTCGCTTCAATGCCATGAAGTGCTGACGGGCCCTCCTAAGTACATGGGGCGATACGGTCATTTCTTGGCCAATTGGTGAGGGAGAGTGCCCATAACAATTAAGGATTGGAGAAAGGAAGTCACGAAAGCGAAGAATCGGTTGTGGGGCGAGGTTAAGGGTAAATGGATTATAGAGGAGGAAGATGAACCCAAAGCGAGGCAGCACGCCTTGAAGAGGATGGGTGTGGCCTTGAGGCACTTCAAGGCCCTTATGCACAGCGAGTATGTGCTGAAAGCCCGTACACCATTCGAGAGGTATCCATTTGTGACCCCTGATGTTTGGGCGGAGTTCACGAGGATGAAGGGTATGCCCGAGGCAGAGCAGCTGAGAGAGAGGAACATCGTTGTCTAGAGGCATAACACGCACCCGCACCACCTTGGTACAGGCGGCTATGAGGGGAAGAAGGCAGAGTGGGCGCGACAAGCCGAGGAGTGCGCTCACTCCGGGACGGTGATGCCTTACTCCCACATATCTGAGGAGCGGACGCATAGCTGGGTATTAGCGAGGACAAAAAAACTCGACGGGCAGCTTGTAGTTGCAAACCCGCTACCGCTCAAGTCGTCTCTACCATCGTAAGACATCTAACTTAGTACAATACAATTGACCCAACGTGTTGTATTTCAAATCTAATTCATACTAAGCTTATTACGGAAGAGGTAAGCCACCGAAAAGAACGGGGACTTTCGAGCCAAGGGTCGCAGGACATCACTGTAAATCTGCGATCGGGAAGTCCGACCATAAGGCGGTGCTTGCCATAGGGGCGGGACACACGAAGAAGTCCTACTTTCAAGATGGCTGCTGAGTGCCGTATCAAGGTCATGGCGAGCACGCGTGCGGGCGCCTCAAGGACACACTAAGGGAGCGGTGAGGAGGAGATTAAGGAGGAGATGAGGGGAGATGATGGCACGTGAGGAGGAGATAAGAGGGAGATGATGGCACATGAGGATCGCTGAGGGCCGTGATGATGGCGATGATTTCCCAGTCGAGCGGATGCCCTCGACTCTCATAGAAGTCGTGCCCGACCTAGCATTGCGGTTCCAAAAATGATAAGACCGGTCCCGGTGAAGGTAATAATTAATTTTCCTAAGTTAAAGCTACGAGTGTAACTCCGCAATGTTTTTCCTCAAGTTGTACACTTCTTGCAGTGCTGCGAAGTGCGACTCACCATCATGACGGAGGATGGATTTCCGTTGAGGCTACACGCGGGTTGCATTTCCATGCAACGAGACCGACCTTGTGCATGGTCGGCTGTGGGGTAGGGCTACATGAGGTGCGGTGGACTCGCCCACGAAGACTTCTTATCACATGTGCTCGATTTCCCCCAACGAAGATATCACCACTCTCGGGCAAGCACGCATGTCGTTCATCAAGTGGCCCACGACGGGTGTCGTCTTGGTCAAGGTAAAAAGTCCTCCACGTCTTCTCTACCATTCGATTACTCTGCGATAAGTTAAATATATCGTGCTTCATAGGTTCCTCCTGCTGCCGCTCCTACCCTGCGCTGCGCCTCCTGCTGCTGCCTCCCGCCTCCCCGCCTGCTCCGCCCTGCGCCTACTCCTGCTCTGCTCCTGCTCCCCGCCTGCTCTTGCTCCTGCTCCCACACTGCTCCAACCGCAGTGATGACACAGAGCGCCTTGGTGACATGTAAAGGACAAACACGACACCGTAGAACCACAGAGGCCTCCGAGACTCCTTCCGCCAAGAGGGCAAAGGCAGAGGCCTAGCGCCTTAAGGTACCAAAAGCCCATTGCCCGACCTCGGAGACTCCTTCGCCCGAAAAAAAAAGTCGGCCACAGCCACAGGCACCAGTATGATTATAAGGCCTACGAGCATCGAAAGCCCCTGATTGCATCGCCTGGTGAATGATCTAGGCGGTGGACTCGCATCCTCCATGGATGGTACCTTGATAAGGTGAAGGGGAAGAGCGTCGAGTCGACTTCAGCGTGAAGTATAAAAGGTACATTTTCACCGTGACAAGAATGGAACATTCCCTGTCAGTTTTGAGGATCTATTCCGTGTGTACCAAATGAAAGCCGTCGATATTTCTACTTTACGATCATGGACGCTGTGAGTATCACACCATATAGCTTGCGCTCATGACTTTTATAAGATTTTGCATTATGTTTTCTCACATTCAACACGAGTTGCAGGATAATGAGACAACGAGTCGTGACGCATCTACACGAAGTTGGGTTTGTCGACCCCGAGCTTGTGTCTGCGACCATGGCTAGGCTTCAACCGGTGTTCGTTGCTAACTACATCAAGGGGGTATTGCATCTTTGAGTCGAATAAAGACTTCATTGTATTGCCGTACCACGAGTAAGTAGTACTTTTCGATTCAATTACTTATGCGCACTTAAAACCGTATGTGAACTTATTTCCTTGCACTACATTTTATTTAATAAGCAACCATTTGGTTCTACTCGTCCTCGTCCGAGTGAAAACACATCTACACATTTAACTTTCGATCGAGAAGAGACCGATGGCATCTGTGATCAAGCCTCCTTTGCGAAGTAAGCACATTATTGTAACCTAACACATCGAGGAATTTAACTACGTTTATTTTTTGACTCAATGGTGCTCTCCAATGTATGTAGGGGTTTCTCGGACTATGTTGATGAAGGAGGGCGCGACGACGACAAAAAGGGCAAGACAACTGCAAAGATATAAGCGATTTAAGGTACAAGTGCCTAGCATATATATGATTAATTTTTTGACATCTAATCTTCATGGGCTGAATTTCTTTTCTCTCTTCACAGTGCCATCAGCAGAGGCAGCGGTGACCATTCGACTTCTATGTTATGCAAGTACATGCTTATCGTGGTCAAGCAACTCCCAACTTTTCCCTAAGGTATATGTCGTGCATAATAATATACTTAGCCTTTTACATAGAAATTTTGAAACTGAAATTAATCTGAGTCATTTCATTTTGCGGAAGATCAATATCCCCGAGAAGAGTTTAGACGACAAACCACTCAACAATTTACGAGACCACTTATGCGGTGGTCTTGGTTAGAAGTTATATCGAGAGGATGGCAGTTTAGAGATCTGAAGCATCCTACTAGTCCATATGTAAACAATATTAATAATATATGTCAATGTGATATGTATCGAGGAAGTCCATGTCTTGATTGTCAAGCATGTTTGTGTTGTATATTGTGAACGACTATGATATATGTGTTGTAATTAAAGCGTTTACATAACGTGAATGTGATATATGCATCACGTGTTACGTATTGCGAATGTGATGATATATATTGTGCATCTTGTTTTAATCTGTGCTTTTTTGGAGAATTTGCAAAATGGCACACCCCAATGGGTCATCGAATCGGTTCTTTAAGGAAGTGATTACGATGACCCCCTCATCGAATCGGTTCTTTAAGAAAAGTGATTACGATGACACCCTCATCGAATCGGTTCTTTTGTGGAACCGATTACGATGAGGGTGTCATCGTAATCACTTTCTTAAAGAACCGATTCGATGAGGGGTCATCGTAATCACTTCCTTAAAGAACCGATTCGATGAGGGGTCATCACAATCACTTCCCTTAAAGAACCGATTCTGATGACGTTTTATCACGATCGGGTCAAAATCGATTCTGATAGCTCCACCTCATCACTATCTAAAGACATCGTATCGCCACTAGAACCGATTCTTATGCTAAAAAAGAACCGATTCTGATGTGCCGTTCTGTAGTAGTGATACAACAGTTTCTGTACCTGCGGATACCGCGCCTTGGATTCTCCTAGCACCTCGCTAATGAAGTAAACTGGCTGCTGAATCTTCTGGAGGTGCTCTGTTTCCTCCCGCTCAACGACGATTGCAGCGCTGACTACATGAGTCGTTGCAGCAATGTAGAGCAAAAGGGGTTCTTAGGGCATTGGAGAGACCAGTACCGGCGGCGAGGATAAGAATGCCTTGAGTTCCTCGAAAGCTTGCTGTGCCTCAGCGGTCCATTGAAAATTGCCCTGCTTCTTCAAAAGTTTGAAAAAAGGCATTCCCCGTGAACCTAGGCGAGAAATGAACCAGCCGAGTGCCACCATGCAGCCTGTGAGCTTCTAGACGTCTTTCTGACTTGCCAGAGGCTTCATCTTCAAGATTGCATTGATCTTCTTCGGGTTTGCTTTGATGCCCCGCTGTGACATAATGAATCCGAGCAGTTTTCCTGAGGGAACTCCAAAAACGCACTTTTCGGGGTTAAGCTTCATCTTGTAGGCCTTAGGCTTTCAAATGTCTCGGCCAAGTCAGATATGAGGTTCTCCTTTGCACGAGATTTGACGATGACATCATCTACATATGCTTCCACATTGCGTCCGATTTGGGTGTGAAAGCATCGCTGTATTCTTACCGATAGGTTGCACCGGCGTTTTCAAACCGAGCGGCATTGTGATGTAGCAAAATGCTCCAAGCGGAGTGATGAGCGAAGTCTTGATCGATCTTCTTCTTCGGCTGATCCGGTGATACCTGAGTAGGCATCGAAAGCTCAAGAGCTCGCGACTGCAGATTGAATCTACCACGGTCAATGCGGGGCGGCGAGCGGATCTTCGGACATGCTTTGTTAAGATCAGTATAATCAACATATATGCGCTAGCTTTTATTCTTTTTGCGAACAAGAACTAGGTTCGCTAACCAGTCGGGATGGTACACTTATTTTATAAAGCCTGTGGCTAAAAACTTAGTGATTTCTTCCCTGATGGCATCTCGGCGATCTTGAGCAAATCGTCGGAGCCACTGCTTGACGGACTTCGCCTTCTTATCAATGTTGAGAGAATGCTCGATCACTTCCCTAGGGACACCGGGCATGTCAGAAGGTTTCCATGCAAAAATGTCCCGGTTGGCCCGAAGAAAGGTGACGAGTGCGTCTTCCTATTTGGGGTTGAGTTCTGTCCCAATCAGAGCCGTTTGAGCCAAGTTGGACGGGTCGAGGATTACCTTTTTAGTCCCCTCGTCAGGCTTTATGCTTGTCTTGGCTTGCTTCTTAGCTGGGACTTCTCCTTCATCATCTTCTTTGTCGGCACTTTCGGATCTTCTCCTGTCATTCTTTGCTTCTTGCATTTCAGCCATCTTGCGACTCTCTCATCGCATCATGCTAACATTGCTCGGCGTCGCCACGGACGGAGATAATGCCCTTCGGCCCTAGCATCTTCAAGACGAGGTAAGTGTAATGGGGTACGGCCATGAACCTGGCTAGGCCTGGCCTTCCCAAGATGGCATGGTATGCCGTCTCGAAATCAGCCACCTCAAAATTGAGATATTCTGTCCAGTAATTTTCTCTGGTCCCGAACGTGACTGGTAAAGTGATTTGCCCGAGTGGAACCGAAGAGGTCCCAGTGATGAGCCCCACTTTAACTCCGAGCGAGGAATCTTCATGTCGTTGAAGGTTTTGGAGAAGAGGACGTTGAGTCCGCTTCCTCCGTCAACCAGCACCCTCTTGAGTTTAACACTGCGAATCACAGGGTCCAAAACAAGAGGATATCTTTCTGGATATGGAATGTGATCTGGATGATTCGAGCGGTCAAAGGCGATCGGGACCTCGGACCATCTAAGGTATTGGAGAGTTGCCGGCATAACCGCATTGATGTCCCGAGTGGTAAGCTTTTGCTTTCGCTTGGACTCATAAGCAGCCGAGCCCCCAAATATGTAGTTGAGCTCACGCTCCGTCTTCTGGTACTCGCCCTCGTCATCTTCGGGGGGATCTTGCTTTTTCTTTGCTTCGTCCTTTGCTGCGCCCTTGGCCGGTCGCTTGTTGGACTCCTTGGCAAACCTTCTTAGAGAAGCAATCTTTCGCAGCATGTTTCCCCTTGGGATGGAAAGGGCAGGTTGTATCCATTACTGCATCATAATCGTCTATTCGTGGCGCGCGATGTCGGCCTCGCTCGGCCGCCGCCACCAGTTCTTCGGGCTTCCGCTTCTTATCCCGCTGCCTAGAAGACTCGGCGTGATCCTTCTTGTCTTTATGCCATGGGCGATCATCTTGATGCTTGGCCAGAGCATCCGAGGCTGTTGCATAGCGGTCTGCTAATTCAAACATCTCCCTTACCGTAGTCGGCGGCTTCCGGGACATCTTCTTAATCAAGTCGGGGTCGTTGACGCCCTTCTGGAACGCCGCAATGACCGCAGCTTTTGAGATATCCCGGATTGTATTCTTCTTCTGCATGAAGCGCCGGATAAATTCCCGGAGAGTTTCACTCCTTCTCTGATGAAGCTGGTATAGGTCCCACTAAGTCCCAGGTCTTTCATAAGTGCCCTGGAAGTTGGTGATGAACTGCTCACAAAGATCTCCCTAGGAATCTATAGAGTTCGCTAGAAATATGGTGAGCCAAGCTTGAGCCGAAGGGGTAAGCGTGACCGGAAGATAATTGGCCATTACATTATGATCGGCCCCGACTGCCATGATTACAAGGGAATAGACTTGCAGCCAAGCTTCTGGATCTCTTTCTCCATCAAATGTGGTGATACCTTTGGGGTTGAAACCTTTAGGCTAAACCACTCGGTGAAGCCGAGGTGTGAAGACCCGGATCCCCTCAATAGGCCCATCGCTGCAACAACGTGGGGAACACCGAGAAGGTGATTTGACACGGCGGTCCTCGCTATTGCCCTTGTCGCGGTGGTGATGGCTCCTGCGGTTGTCCCTGTCATCATGTTGGATGCCGAAACGTTCGTATCATCTTTGCGCCGGCGGCGCTCTTCATCCTCTCGATCCCGCCACCTGGCATGCAGGTCTACGCGGAGGTCACGACTGATGCTTTGCCAGGCGTCTTCTCCTCGTCGAAGCTCGAGTCGGCCACGCATGGCCCGACTGCGGGCCGTATTACTGCTGGCAGCTTGAGTGACTATGCGGGTACGAGAGTGCTCTTTCTCCCCTGGTTCTTCCTGATGTTGCTGGATTGCCGCTGCCATCACCATGGCCTGGACTTGGGCCACGATCGGAGCGGCTGGGCTATCGGAACCAAGCATTGGTCCCAATGTGTCAAGAAGTGTCTTTGATGCGACGATATTATGTTGAGGAGTATGGAAAACCGATTGGTTCCCCATCTTCATCTGCAAGATGTCTTCATTAACATTGCGGCCCCTGGCCTGGAGAGACTTTGCGGGTTTCTTGATGAAGGCGCTCTGCCTCTGCAGCATCTGCGGCATCCTTCTGGTGCTGGGACTCAGTCCACGAGTCTTCGATCACGAAGATGCCACGAAAGCCTTAAGAACTTTTTGCCCTGCTCTCTGAATCATATGAACAATAAGACAGGTTGGGCTGACCTTTAGATCCGAGTGGTTTTCTGGCGTTCTTCACCACTCGGGACTCGCCCTTGGCCGGTCCTCGCTCAAACCTGGAAACAGACTTTTGGCTTACTGTCCGGGGACGGATGGCCATGCCTGACCCCGATCTGAGTGGTTGCCCGGCTAGGAGAGCGATGGAATCACTTCCAGATTAGACCTGATCCGAATTCGAAAGGATGAGTTTGTCGAGATCGTCGGCGATGAAATCCAGACTTCCGAAACGGAACGCCTGGGCGGGAGCGAAGGTGGCCATGACTTCGCTGAAGATCACCATCGAGCCTATTCAGATTGATCTTAGCACAGCCCCTACCTGGTGCGCCAACTGTCGACGTTTATTATTGGCAATAATGAAAATGGGGCTAGGCGCTAGATCCAAACTCGATGGTAACAGAAGACAAGAGAATTATCCAGGTTCGGGCTCTTGCGGAGGAGATAATACCCTAGTACTGTGCTCTGGAATTATTGGTGGCTAGCTAATTTGCTGATGAGATCGTATGTTATGTTCCCCCATCCCTCCCTTTATATAACAGAGGAGGGCGGTTACAAAAGAGAGTCCAGGTCGGATACAAAGTGGGGATTACATCTCCTGTACCTATCCGTTTGGTAACGGCCTAGATTACAATCGTATCCTGCCTAATCCGGATCGGTTGCTATCTTCAAGGCTTCCTTATTTCGCACGCTTTAGCGCATCCCTGGTGGGTTCTATTTCCCTGCAGCCAGCCCAGTCCTGCCTTGTTTAGTTGGGCCTCTCAGGCCTGTCTTGCAGATACCCATGGTGTGTATACTCCACATTCGGTTGTGAAAGTCGGAGGTCTCCTACCCGGAGTATGGAAGAGCTACCCTTAGTGATCAAGGGAGGCTCTACTCTGTAAGAAGCGGGCTTGATTATTCAAGCTTCCTCAATGTGGAGTAGGGGAGACCGGCAAGTCTCCGAGACCACGAGAAAAATCATTGTGCTCATCTTCTTGTAGTTTGCTCTCATGTGATTAAATTTGTAAAATTTGCATTCCTAGTGACCTTAGTGTTTGACTATCTCTCTAGGATTGTTATTCTTACCTCAACTTAGGCTGTCTGTGCACTTAGCAAAACCTAGCTTATTTAGGCTTTAATTGTTGTAGAATTATAATTTGTGTGATTCTTGCTAACTATTGAATTAGAGCCAAAGAATTTTAAAAACCTCCTATTCACCCCTCGTCTAGTCAATTATCCTTGATCCTACAACATCCAAACCCTAACCCTAGATTGGTTCATGGACTCAGTCTACCGTTAACCAAGTCACTTACATCTGGACCCTACTATTCCATAAGTGGTTTATACTATTCCATAAGCCTGGGTCGTTGTTAGTCTCTGGTTAATTTCTAGAATTTCAAAAATTAATTGAAAAGTAAAAAAAAAACCAGGGTCCACTTGTCAATCTATGTCCTTTTTATCCGAATGAATATTTCCTAGAATATTCTCCTTTTTCTCTCATTTACTAGTATTTTCCTTACTGATAAATCTTTTAAGAGTCCATCTTAATTCATACTAATTCTGATTAAGTCCATTCAAGTTTCTAAATTCATCTAAAAGCAAGCCCATTAGTCTAGTACCATCTATTCTCATTTTGGATTTTATTTAGTTTATCTTTTGAGTTTTATTTGTGTTTTCTCTTTCTCTCTCGTTAGACATAGACATCCAGAAGTCATTCCGAGGAGTTGAAGGTAAGAAAGTCAAAGGCAAAAGATAAAGTGATCAAAGATAAAGAAACAGTAGCATAAGTAAGAGCATATTTAATTCTATTGGGAATTAGTTATGCGACCTACTTGGATTATACCTACCTTGTCATTTGCTATGATATAAACATTGTCCACCCTAGGATAGATAATTAATAGTTGGTTATTGATGAATACTCATACCATGGGTACCCCCAGCGGCTCAGGACGACGAGTGGGCTGCCCCAAGCCCAGCTCTGACCGAAGGCCCCTTGGGGCCACGAAGAACTCTCGTCCCCGACCAAGCCGACCAGGGGGCGGTCCGACCCCCGCCATGGGTTAGGCGCACCTAAGCTCCAACCCCTGCCATGGGTCGGAGCCCCTGCAAACTCCGACCAAGCTAAGGCAATCTCCGCCAGGAGTTGGGCGCCAAGTCATCACCAGTCAGCCTCGACTTGGCCACCTGCCCCGCGGACACAATGGCTCAGAGTGACTGTGCGGGGGTAGGTGGCTCCTTCCCAAGGTGGCAAGGAGGTTGCCGAAGTCAAGCACCAGCCTCATCGCCTAGTCATGTACAGTGGGAGGATGCGCTCCTTTCCGAGGCAACGCCAGAGCAGCGCTTCGGTGTCAGCAGCAAGCCTTGCAGAGGTAGGTGCGCCAACTCCCGTGGGCAAGCCACGCCCCTCGACGTGTCTACCGACCCAGCATGGAGCGAGGAGGCACCGGTCAGTCGCCAAGACCGGAGACCAGGACTCCTAGGTGTAGGATACCCCATCCTTTCTTTTTCGTATTCCCATGTAACCTGCCCCCTCCGTCTATATAAAGGGAGGCACGACCCTCAGGGAAAGGGACGGTTTTTAGAACGAACAGTCCTTACTCCTCCCACTCGTACGATGTACTCGAGGCCAGCCCTTAGCCCTCGCTTGTAACCCCGCACAGTCATCTGCACTCGAAGTAATACAGATCCACCACACGAACTGGAGTAGGGACATTCGGCACGAACCAGATACATCTTGGCCTCCCTGAGTCGAACCATTCAAGGAGAGGGAACGCGCGACCCCTTGACTACAAATTTACTTGCCGGTATTCGAAACACCGACAATTATTAATATAAAACCAATGTAGGTTGGTTTAGAATGTGGTTAGTGTGCTAAGCCATGCAACGAGTTATTGATATTACTTTGAAGTTGCATATTCAGTCATGACCAAATGAATATGGAATAGCTTTCTGAAAAGGGTATGTCATGTGTTGTCATACGATTATAATGTTGATACCATGTATTGCACGATAATCAACTAGAGTGATAAATGATTTAGACTGAGGCAAGTGGCAAGAGGTTGTGAGCTTGGGTGGGTCTGGGAGATATTGGGTTGGTATGATGATATGTGAATGAAATTGATATGGTTGATGTGAAAAAGTATATTGGAAGCCTTGCCATGGTCAATTAGGCATTAACCTTGTAAGTCATTGAACTAGGCCAAACATACAACCACATATTTGCAATGGAATAGACCTACCTCAGTAAGTTACTAAATCTTGATATCTTATGCCTCAGGTGGTAAACTAAGCTTGTGTGCGCGGTCAGGGAAGGTGTGTTGTTGTAGCTGTACATCTTGAACAAGTATTGTTCCTAGTCCAACGGTAAGTCTTTCATATTCTTCTGCTCTATGTGAGGGTGGAATAGTGAGTTTAGGCTTATCAAGAGGGTCAATGTTTGGATAGAGTTTCTGAAAGATTTTCTTATGATTTTTATAGCTGCGCACCTATAGATGTGTGTTAGGCGGACAGTCTAAGATAATAATATCTTTTGGGTAAAGTGTATAACCTCTATAAAGTATAAAACCTATTCAACTAGTTATGTCCCTGATTATTGATAATGCTTGGGAATTTCACACAAGGGTTAGATTTTATAAATAAAACTTGGGAGGGAAGGCTATGAGTCATGAAAAGGAAATGGTGTAGACCGTGCGCTAGTTTAACTAGGAAAATCTCTGAATAACTTATTATACTATCATTTGTTTTACTTATGGTTTCAATCTATTATTCTATTCAAATGCTGAAGTCTACTTTGTGCAAAAGTAACCATATTAACCATTCTTTGAATAATCCTTGTATGTAGTTATTAGACTTGCATTCTGTGTTGCAACTTGCTGAAGTATTCCATGTACTCACTCGTACTATAAACAATGCTACTCAGTTGCCAAAGGCATTCATCAAGACATTAGCGGTCAATGAGGACTACTTTGAAGATCACGAAGAATTAGGTTATGCCACCCTAGTCGATTGCCTACGGCATATGGGTGGGTTTCACTTGAGATATTCCATTTCCTTCCGCTACAGTTTATTTGAGTTATTTTCCTCGTAAGGCAATAATTGTAAGCTTTGATCATAAGATTACTACTCTGATATTCTATTAATTGCTTCTTTCTTAATTATTATGCATATGGAATGATTTTACATCAATATATATTAACACTATGTGCCAAGTGATCAGACTCATTTACTAGTGTATACACAAGGAGTCTGAATTTATATATTCATGTCCTGACAAAAGATGGGAGGAGAAAGTGAGCATGTCGAAACATGGTAGATGGCAAGGGGATTGTCTTGTGCCAAGTGATTAGATCGAGACTTACCAATGGAGGTGAACGGCATTGAGGAGAGATATCCAAAGATGGAGGAAGAAAATGGTCGATTTTGTGAGCTTCAAGGATGAAAATCAAATTTACTTGGTTGGAATCAATGGTGGAACCAGGGTTAGAAATCTAGGTGAGATTTCATGAGATCTCACTTAGATCTCGTTCTCCAGAGCTGGATGAAATTTTGAATGCAGCCGAATTCAAAAATTCAAAAAAATTCTTGTTGCTATAGTAATCTCATTTTTTTGGCGAGATACCGCCCTTACTGCCCGGTATCTCGACATGTGGACCCGGAATTCAAATTTTAATATTCGGATTTGACTGGATTTAGTTCAATTACCCTAGAAAAAGTGATCTTACATGATAATTTGTCAAAAAATATTTTTTGAGACATTTTAAAATTTTAGTAGAAATAATGTCAGATTTTTATAAAATTTTAGAAACTTTTTTATGCTATGAAAAATTCATTGAAACATCCTAACAAGTGTAGGATCACACATAAAAAATTTCAAAATATTTTAAGTTGATTTGTTATATTTAAAAAAAATAAAAAAACAGAATCAGCATAAATGAGGTAGTAACCGTGTTAGAATTTTATAAATCTTATTCAGTTTGATAATGACCTAAAATTTTTAGGAGAGCTTAATAATTTTCTTATAACCCTTTTATAAAATTTTCAAAAAAATTGACTCTATTTTGGTTGGTCAATGAAAATTTGTAAACTCTGCCAACACACGCGCCAAAGTGCAAAAAATGTGAAGTAGCTCTTTCACATTTATTGGGAATTTTTTAAGTTTGATCATGATCTAAAAATTTTATGGGAATATTATGGATGCTTCACGACTTTCTACAAAAATTTTCAAATTTTTTACATCCTTAGAACTACACCAAAAAATCTTGGAAAGAAACACCATGGCTATGACTCGAACCTAAGACCTCCTCATCTAATACTTCTGCCCTTACCACTACACAGTGGTTGGTGTTGCTTAACAATATTTAGGAAGAAGGCTATTTATCTGTCATGCAATTCTACTTACTTTAGTCACTAGCTTACTGTAGCTGCACTTTACCCATTTGCATACACAAGCTGAAACCAAAGCTACACTGCGCCTACCTGGTCGCCGATCCATTCTGCCCCAACTCCGACGTATTTTCAGCCATCTTCGATAGTGGGGAGGCAAATCTCGGCTGGAGAAACCGAGATATCGGCCCAATAATCCAAGATTTCGCCCATTCCAGCAGATTTCGAGGTGATTAAAAAATCTTTTTCAAACCAAAATATGATGTATTTTGGGTGATATGTCAGTATGTATTGCTAGAATATTAGTGTATATTTTTATCGGATATGTGTTATTCTAATGCAAAGTTCAACTTATTTCCACCCCCCTATTTGTCGAATATGTGTTATTCAAATAGTCTGTGCCATGCTAAACATACAGGTCTCACTCCCCTATTTCCACCAAATGCACCACCTGCAGTGAGAACTCACAAAGTAATCCAAAACTTTATATTACTTGAAAAAATGGTTCTTAGACAAAATAGTGAGATAGCCAAGGTTATTTATGAAATTAATACCAAAATAAATATAGAACATTGCGTATGGGCTAATATGTATTATTGTATTATTTTAATACACACCCACGTCAAACTAGTACGAGCATATCTTGCATAAAACAACTTACGTGAGCATATCGTGCGCTCGTTCAAGGACAAAAAGGCTCCCTCCTTGTACGGAGATCGACTTATTTTTAATATCTCGCTCGGGGGTTGCGTGCCTCTGGATGTTGTGCATGCGTCCAATGCCTTTTCACAGATGTTTTCAATTAAGTCGAATCTCGTCAACGACTTAAATGATCACAGAGGTTTGTGTTTGCATGCATGGTCCAGACAAAGTGAAGCATTGCATTTACATAGTCTGACTGTAAAGCAAAGGTCATGTAAAGGGGGCAATTAATGGACAATGCTACACAGGACTAAGCATAAATTTAAAGTAAAGGTCATTAATTTTCAATTCTAGCTTCAAAGGATTACTTGCAAAATAATTAGAAATAGTCCATTTTGCCCCTTCAACTATTGCGAAAGTGTTGATTTCAACCCCTAGCTTCAGAACTGTGTAACCAACCCTCTGAACTGTCAATACCGGTGCAAATCATCCCCTTGCAACAAATCAACCTGGGTTTTGCTGACGTGGCACTAACATGGCAATTGTTTCACTAATTTGGCACCGACAGCAGTCTCCACGAAGATACCACATCAACGAAATTGGAGTAGATTTGCTACGAGGGGTTAATTTGAACGGTATTGATAGTTCAGGGAGGTCAATTACCCGATTTTGAAGTTAGGGTTTGAAATCAAGACTTTCACAAGGGGTCTGGACTTTTTCAAACAAAAAGGTCCTTGGTATTACCTAGAAATCAGGGTTTCAAACGAAATATAGGGTGTGTTTAGTAGAGCTTCAGCTCCATCAAATCCATAGATCTGGTGGAGTTAGGTATTACTAGCTCCACTAGATTTTAGAGTTGGAGCTGTGAGTACATTAAGAGTGTTTAGATGAAGGGAATCATCTTGTTTACATTTTAGACCAAAAATATAAACTTAATTCACTTTATTTTAGCCTACAAGTTTCAGATCAGGTGAAGCTGGGATCCAGAGCTTTACGAAACAGACCTATAGAGACAAACCAAGATTCGTTATGAATTTCCACCATACTTAAATGATTCTGGCACAAGAAACATACTTTTAATTATTTCCATATTTGATGTTGTATATAGGTAATACCAAAATAAATATAGACCACTGCATATGGGCTAATATGTTTTTTTTTTTAATATAGCATATTCTGAATATGCATAAAACAACTTACGTGATCATATCTTGCACTCGTTCAAAGACAAAAAGGCTGCATTCATGGAGAGTTATCTTGAATCTCTCTATGGTCGCGTGCTTGTGAAGTTTGTGACATACTCAACCAAAGTCATATGCCTCCAACCAAAGTCAGATGATCAACCTCCAAAGTACATTTCCACCTACACTTCTAGCTAGCACTTGATTGATGCCTGCAACCAAAGTCAGATGATCAACCTTGCTCCAACACCCCAACTGTCCATGAATGATCACACCCCACGCGAGCCTCGATGACATGTTTAGAATTGTATAGGATGGCCTGCCGATCGACACATGCATAGCAGGGAGCAGCGGCATTTGGCAATACGAACTCTGTGCATGTTTGGCACATGCGTACGTGTAGATGTTGTAACTAGACCTGTAAATTGGGCCGGGCTCAAACGGGCTAGCCCGAACACGGCACGAAATTGACGGCCCAAAGCATTATGGGCCGGACCGGCACGACCCAAATACCGGGTTGGGCTGGGCCTTGAATCGCAGCAAGGTGGGCCACCCGGTACGGCCCGAATGATCGTGCCGTGCTTGGGCCGGCACGGCCCGACGACGGCCCACCTAATTGGATATCCCCAATCATACACTCCAGCTACTAATTACTAGCCACAGCTGGTGCTACACTAGATAGTGATTAATTACCGGCTAAAAGTAGTTGGCTAATTAGTTTATGACCAGATAGTGATGGGACAGAGAGAGAGAGGGGCAAGTGCGACTGCTTCAATCGATTTAGAATAGGCCCAGGCCGTGCTTGGGCCGGCACGGCCCGATGATGGCCCGACGGACTTTAGTGCCGAGCTGGGCCAGGAAAAAACCATTTCGGGCTAGCCCGACCCGGCCCGATGATACGGCCGTACCGTGCCGGGCCATCCTGAAGCGGCTTAAAGCACGATGGGCTTGGGTCGTGCCGATACGGCACGACCCAATTTTCAGGTCTAGTTGTAACCTTGTCCAACTGACATCGCTTGATTCGGCCTCTGCGAATGGCCTCCTCCTCTACTCTTCGTAATTCATTCCTGGCCAATATTACTCCAAATTATACCTTGATAAAAGATTAATTTAGTTATGTGTGCATGCGTTCATTGCTCCTATTTTGTGATATGTAACGGATGTTGTTTGTGAAAAGTTGTGTATGAAAATAATGCCTCTTTTTAGTTGAATACATCATATAAATACCATCAAGGCATCAACTCCTTGTAGACTAGATTATATATAGGAAGTCTTTTCCGTAATCCCGGAAGTACGTACTTCCACTTGCAATATATCACTTAAACAAATATGCTATACTCCTCTCTTTATATATAATGATTTGGCTAGGCTAAATTTTATGACAGAGAAAAGAGTAGGAGAGGCTCCTACTGTAATATATTCATATGAATATAAATGAAAAGACCATGCACCCATTGGAGTGGAATGAGAAATATTTCTTTGAAAAGATTGCTGAAACTTTGGTAGGCATGCTGAATCATTTTTTTAAATTTGGCCAGAAGCTCTAGCATTCAGTATAAAAGGAGAACAACAGCCGGCTACAATCGCACACACCCACTCACACATGCCCACACACGCGCACACACACACGATTGCACCGGCTCTCATGCGCATCCGGGCGGATCCTAGGATCGAACTCGGGGGGGCTGCATGCCCTCCAGCGCTGCTAGCCAGCGAGCCTTTGGCTCGTTCGCGGCATGCTGAATCATGACCATAATTAATGTCCCCTGCAAAATTTCAATGGAGACCAATCTGTTGCCAACAATTGTGACTGAAAGCACAAGTAAAGAATAAAGGTGGTATAGTTTCTTCCTGCGCTGTTTGGCACAAAACACATACAATGTCAATGTGGATAATCCAGTTTCTCCGTCAAGAGGCTAAATTGTAGAACATAGTTTGTCCACGTGTACATATGGTTCATGTACCATCACCACTTTCAATTGTGCCCCCAGATTGACGTCAACTTTCAAAATTCAAACATCACCCTATCTTTTAATCATGGAATGTCACTTGCACGAATCTTGAGACACCTTTGAGAGTCAAGATAGCGCATATAACCACATGTGCACGTGGTTTTGTATTTTTTTAAAAATTATATTGGACAATATAGATTTCTTTATGGATGTACCAGACTTGAAAATCAAGGCCTGCTAGCGTACCTTGCAGGGCAAAAATCAATTCCAGATCAAATACAAGATGGCACGTCAAGTGAGAAAATGATTTGAGACCACCCCCAACTTTGGCCCAGCTTAACCGTCCTAATAATATATTGTGCGATTGGGCCTAGTAGAGGAAATGCTCAGGTATCATCCCAAGTTCAAACCAGTAGGTTTGGGCAACTGCTTTTCATACTTCTTTGTAGAATTAGAAGCACTGCAAGCCCAGCATAGATGAGACATGAAATAAATTTGTAACAACAGCTAAAGTTGTTTGAAGAGCCAATTACACTATTGCCTGGAATTTTTTTTAAGCAATACATTTTAAAATAATTTTAAAAAATGCCCAAAAAACCTACAAAAATATACTTTTATCGCCAAATGAATTGGCCCGTCAGAAACAGCCATCTGGGAGGGAAGGGGGCTCGTCGTCGATTGGAGATGAGCATCCATCTTGGAAGCAAGTCTGGACTATGCAAGTGTCAATGTGTGATGATCTCACAACCAGAAGTTCTCCAGAGATGATATATTATAGAAGAAAGGGAAGTTCAGAAGGGAGTATAGAGGAGTTCAGGGAGAAGATACAGAAGGAAGAAGTTCAGGGAAGAAGTATTCTGTTCTTTCTCGCCTCTCACGCCTCTACAGCAGTCTCTTATATAGTCTGCTCACGCAACGATACAAAGCCCACACGGCCGAACACAGCCCAACACCTACGACACACACCACATCGTCAGTCTTCCTTTTGCCGGTTTGCCCTGTTCACTGTCCGACATGTGACATTCTCCCCCCGTTGAGAGCCAGCTTGTCCCCAAGCTGGAGCATCAGGAAATTGAAGGCGTGCAGCAGACTCATGCTCCCAAGTTGCCAAAGAAGATGGTAGGTTGGACCATTGCCGCAAAACAGAGGAAATAACATGATCGCCATGCCTGATGAGTTTGTTCTTCAAAATGGTGAGCGGAACCACAGTATCCTCTATGGACAGACAAGACAAAGACTGAAGTGTTTCAACTGGTGTAGAAGGAGAAATGTACTGTTTTAACTGCGACACATGAACCACCGGGTGGATTTTGCTTGTGCGAGTCGCAAAGTTTCCGAATTGAGCTCTGAAGTTAGACCGGCTGTCTTTCTCTATTCCCAGTTTCTCAGCGACATTCGTTTCGGAACCCACGAATCCCATCGCTAGGAGGACAAGGGCAGCCTCAATGATCTCCTGTGATTCGTCTATTTCCTTGAATTGCAATCTTCTATCTACTTCCTCCCACTTGACCCGCACTACCTCGAGGGCCTTCACTTTTCCATTCTCATCGCCAATAAAACACTTCGTCAAGACTTCATAAGTTCTCGGATCATTTCCGAACTTGTTGGATGCTTCCTGGTGCCCATAGTCAACACGGAAGATCCTTGGCCATTGTGGCCAGGGGTTGTCAGCAGCTCTCTTGCTTGGTGGTTTGGAAAGAAGTTCAAGATGTACAGTTCTGCTGCAACCATGCCTAATAGATGTACCTATGCAATCTGTGCCTGTGTCCCCACCACCAATAACCACCACCTTTTTTCCCTTGGCAGATATGTATTTACCATCCTCCAAGTTGCTATCAAGTAATCTTTTGGTATTGGCATGGAGAAATTCCATAGCATAATGAACTTCTGATAACTCACTGCCAACAATGGCGACCTTCTTTCCTGTTCTTTGAAGTGGAGGCCTTGGTACTATCCATCCCTCTTCAAAACCTTTGTCTATAATTGCACATTCTATGTTTTTGATAGATACTGGATTTTCAACAATGCCAAGAACAAACGACCCCTCACAGGGAGCAGGGCATGCTCGTCCAGTAAATTCAGGGAAGTTGTTTGTCTCGAGTAGACGATCCAATGCTTCACGCCATCGATTCTGGTGAACCAATTCATTGAACTCTGGGATCTTATTTCCCAGAGGACAGCCAGCCCCTGAGCTTTCCTGATGACAGAAAGGAGTGCCACAATCCATACAGCGAGCAGACTGTGTGTTTAATAGCGGCCCTGGCAATGACTCAATTGCAACTTCATTCCAATCTTTAACACGCTCATTTGGATCTCGATAAGAAATACCCTCTCGTTCATATGTGGTAATGTCATCCTCCTCCACACGCAATAGATCAACTAACTCATGGTTACAGCGACCACTGAATTTGCCATCAACATCATAGACATAAGCAAGTCCTCCACCCATCCCAGCAGCAAAATTCCTTCCTGTTTTACCAATGATAACCACAGTACCTCCTGTCATGTACTCACATCCATGATCACCAATTCCTTCTACCACTGTTATGGTCAAAACGTGAGAGCAGTGAATCTGGAAGCCGATGTTCTTTGTTTGTGTCAATGAACAATCATAGGTTCCATATATCGGATTTGCTGCAGCAATTACAAGAGCCCAACTGAGAGGCAAGAGCAATACAATAACCGAAGCAGTAGTAGTCCCATCGCCAGCAGAATCATTAGGCGGTGGCCATGGTTCAAGTTCAATAATCTCCAATAGGGTCCTGCACTTTGCACATAAGCCTTGGCTGTGTGTCTGCAGTTGTTGTGGTTGTTGATGCTGGATACTATGCTCTGCCGTTGAAAGCAAAACTGCGTTGCCTTGTCCATAAAAAGAAGACATGACTTCATGATGCTTCTGCTGAGCAGGTGGCTTGATCTTCTTAGTCATTTCACCAAACACCTCTCGTGCACCAGACTGGGATACATGGGAGTCCCTGTCGAATAACACTCCACGGCGCAGATTTCCGCCGGCCACATCGGCAACTGCGAGTTCCCTACCGTGGCCATAGGCCTTTCTGTCATCTTCAACATCTCCTTCGACTTCCTGCAGCGCTCGTGGATCATCCTCACCACCTCCGCCGTGCTGCTCTCGCCGCTCTACGTCTTCGCGGCGCCTATCCTGCGGCTCCTTAGCCCGGAGGAGACGATCGCCGTCGCGGTCGAGGACTTCATGCTGCGCATCATTCCGCAGATGTTTGCGCTCGCCATCAACTTCCCCACGCAGAAGTTCCTCCAGGCGCAGAGTATGGCCACGGTGCTCGCGTGGATAGGCTTTGCCGCGCTCGTCGCGCATGTCGGCCTCCACGCGCTCTTCGTCTCCTTCGGCGTCGCCATCGCCGCCTACGGCGAGGCCCGCTTCGACGTCCGCGGCGTCGCGCACCAGCTCGCAGCCGTCGCATTCGAGGCCACGCGCCTCGTCCTCATCCAGATCCTCCTCACCTCCAAGGGCATCTCGCTCAACCCCATCACCTCGCTCTACTACATCGCGCCCTGGGTCTACGTCGAGCTCCTCAGTGGTTGCAGCCACCATAGATCGCATTTTGCTCAACTCCACGAACAACTTCTCACACGACTCAATGATTCGGTCACTTGTTGCGATCGCTCTCTCAAAAGCGTCGGCCATGGCTTGGATCGGAGGCTCTGATACCAAATGTGATGATCTCACAACCAGAAGTTCTCCAGAGATGATATATTATAGAAGAAAGGGAAGTTCAGAAGGGAGTATAGAGGAGTTCAGGGAGAAGATACAGAAGGAAGAAGTTCAGGGAAGAAGTATTCTATTCTTTCTCGCCTCTCACGCCTCTACAGCGGTCTCTTATATAGTCTGCTCACGCAACGATACAAAGCCCACACGGCCGAACACAGCCCAACACCTACGACACACACCACATCGTCAGTCTTCCTTTTGCCGGTTTGCCCTGTTCACTGTCCGACATGTGACACAATGCAGATATCTCAAGCAGTAAAATGGGCGAGTGATTCTGTGGTGGATCGACTTGGTTCTGACCACAGCGAAGCATGCGGTAATCTGGAATTGCCCTCCTCCTGGTACGTTAAAACTAAATGTTGATGGGCCATTTTATACCGATGATATGACTGGTGCTTGCGCAACGGTTGTTCATGATGATGCAGGAGTTTTTAGACGGGCTGCTGCGCGCTGGTACCCGTCAGTGCAGAGCCCAAGCTTGCAGAGACTGGCATGTTGATCGAGTGGTGGTGGAAACAGATTTTTCAGAACCCAGTGAACCTAGAGAATTTTTGAAAACTTTTGCATATGATTTTCACTTAATTTACATGATAAGGATGTTTTGCACATGATATATCCATATATACGAAAAAGTTAAAAACAAATATTATCACTTGCATCATAAGTTAGTAAGTTACAATATGTAGTTTTAACAAATTACCAGCATGAGATCAATCAATTATATGATTTTAAAAAAGAGTTCAAGAAAATCGCCATCAGTTGTAGTCGAAATCACCATATGTAGCTCTAGCAAATTATCATACTAATTTCAAAAATTGCCATCAATTTCATAAATTTTAAAATATTTAAGAACTACCATCAGTTACACCCTGAATTACCATATGCATATCAAATAAAATTAGCAAACAAAAAAGTAGAAAAAAAACAATGTGAGAGGTTGAATGAGAGAATACAAAATCAACCGCAATTGATTAGCAGGCATGACAGAGCACTGGTGTCAGGATTTGAAGATGCAAATCCGGACATTGTGTATACTGTACTAGTTCAGGATCACATTGTGGCAATAAAGATATAATATCACAATCATACACAGCGAAAACATAATAAAAAACTATATTTATTGAATAAAAGATAGTTGAATGACCTTAATATTAACTTTACATTTATTAGGCCTCACAAAGTTTTAACCTTGAGAAAAATAGCAGAGAAATAGAAAACTTCGCCAAATAACATATCAACATGCCACAGGCATCTGACAAGGTTCGATTCCTAGTAACTTGCCTTCTCGTGGAACTCCTCCTTCATAGCAGGTGTAGACTTATTTTCAACTGATGGATTTGTTGTTGCAAAGGTGAGTATATAAAGCACTCGATAAGTTGTGCATAAAATACAAGTCTATTATAGCTACACGCAAGGCTTATTCCAAAAGAATGGCTGGTATGGCTATTTTACAGTAAAGCAATATTTTCAATTGAACACGATGAATAGATTAAAACAACAATAAAACAAATAACAATAATGATAAACCTTTTAAGATATTTCTCAAATAAACTGGCACAAAGCCTAAACCAATTTTCATTACTTCCATTAGCATATCGCCTTCCTTTCCCAAGTTTAGTTTTATAAAATCTAATCTCTGTATGAAATTCCCAAGCATTATCCATAATTGGGAACACGGCTACTCGAATAGGACGACACATTGCAGATGTTATAAACTTTACCTATAAGATATGATCAATCTTATATTATTGGTCAAAACGTGTACCCATCGATGTGCTACTAAGAAGATTACAACAAAATATGTTGAAAACTCTATCCGAACATAGACACTCTTGGTAAGTTTGTTCTCACACTATCCCTCCCTCGTAGAGAGCATAAGAATAAGAGAGACTAATTGTTGGACCCTGAACAATCATTGAGATATAGAACCACTACAACACGCACCTTCTCCAACCGCGCACACAACTTGGTTATCCACCTAAGATATTCATATGTCAAGACTTAGTAACTTGCTGAGCTAAGTCTAGCCTGTAAAAGAGATGCGGTTGTATGATTAACCTAATTCAATGGCTTAGAAGGTTAAGTTCTTAATTGATTGAGGCAAGACTTTCAATTAAATCTCAGTATATGGAAAAAGAATCGGCCGTACAGTATTTAGAAATAGAATCGACTGATTGAGATAATAGTCTAATACATCGGAGATCACGCATGCAAGAATATCTAACCAAATTAAAACTTTCTCTGTTCGCTGATGTATAGAAGATCTGGACAATGACAATTTCGTGGGTATGTCGGGGACGGACCACCGCCACCAGCTCATAACTAAAAGTAGTAGAGATTGTCCATGTGTGACTCCTAGGAAAGATTCAGATATATTTCATTCAGTTCCTGTAATTAGTACATTCTAGAATTAGTTAGATTTCTTATGCGAGAAGCATGTGAACTGAATGGTTATTGAAGTCAATTTTGGTTTCCATGTAAAACCTGTTCGGTAAGTGCTACTCGGAGTATTATCTCATGCATTAACTGCGTAGCATGGTCTCTATTGCTTCATAACTAAACGTTGTATGTTTTCTGCTCTTTAATTCTCATAAGTGAACAGTGATAATACTCCCACCAGTTCAAAAAAGCATGACTATTTTGTATGCATTCTAAAATGTTACAACCATTAATATGTTCCGGAATGATAACACTATGGTCCTGTTTGGTAGAGCTCCAGATCTCAGCTTCACCTGAGATCTGAAACTTGTAGGCTAAAATAAAGTGAATTAAGTTTATATTTTTGGTCTAAAATATAAAGAAAATGATCCATCTAAATACTCTTAATGTACTCACAGCTCCAGTTCCACGGATCTGGTGGAGTTAGAAATATTCAGCTTCACCAGATCCACAGGTCTCATGAAACTAGAGCTCTACCAAACACACTCTATGTCATACACCCGAGCTACTGAAGTTACAATTCAGCCTTTGGCTGTATGTTGTGCATGATGACCTTTTGACAGTGGCATCACATGCATCTCTGAAGATTCGACATATTCCATTCCATGCTTGTACTATAGTTGTTCCCTATTTACTTGCAGACCTGCTTTATCTTTTGACCAGTCACATTTCAACATAGTTCAATTTGCTGGCATGTGACACAATTTTGGTATTATTGGTATCAAGGGAAATATTGTAGTTGTTACATGGTAAGAATGTTTAATGGAAATCTGGAAGAAAATAGTGAGTTGACAGATATGATCACAGAAGAGCCTTGTAGCTTAACAATATTTAGGACGAGTTACCAGGATACAAATATGTCGTCATTTTGTAAGAACCTTCTGTATTTTAGCTGAAGAAACATGATCCATTGATATTATTGCTCTTTCCAGGCAGATCTATGACCGTCTCTTCATTGAGTGGTACAGTGAAGGAAATAAGATGTGCTGGCAGACTCAGCAAGTGTTCTTAAGCACAATTCTCATCCCTAACCACCTTGTTCCAAGCATGATATCACAGTGGTGCACAAAGAATGGATTCACACTGCCGCCTCTTGAGAACCAAGAGCAAGATCATTTTACCAACAGTGGGCAAAAAACATTTGATGAAATATTCAACAAAATCACTTACTCATGAAACATTGCTGAACGGAAGCAAGCAATCCAGGATCTTCTGCTGCTTATCAAGTGTAACAGCGAATTCAGAGCTGTTTTAGGAGAAAGGAATGAGCTTTGCCTGGTCCACCCCAGGATTACAAACTGATCCACATGTCTTGGAGGACATGGTGACTATAATTCTCAATTTTTCAATCCATGATAGCAATAAGACGGTCATTGAAGATGACCCAGAAGCAATTCCATTCCTCATATGGGCACTAAAATCGGGAGACTTGGGGAGACGCAGCAACCATGCAGCTGCCATCTTCACTCTGTCAGCTCTTGACTCCAACAAGGAGAAGATTGTGTCAATGGGACCTTTGATTGATCTTCTTGAAGACGGCAATATCATAGCAAAGAAAGATCAGCATCAGCAATTTTCAATCTTTGTCTGCTCTATGAGAACAAGTCAATCGCTACAAGGAGCAGGATCTTTGATGTGGCAATGAGAGCCATCGAAGATCAGTCACTTGTCGATGGATCCTTGGCTATACTTGCTTTGCTATCAAGCAGCCATGAGATGGTTGGTGGAGATGATCACTGAGTTTGGAGGTGCCGCTTCCGTGCTCTGCTCGATAAGGGAGAGCGAGTGCAAACGCAGCAAAGAGAATGCAGTTGTAGTTCACTTCTCAATCTGCACGTACAACCGGACAAAGCCGAAGGAGGTCGAGGCAGACCAGAACATGAAGGGGTCGCTGGTTTCTCTCATAACACAGCATGGGACTCTCAAGGGCAAGTAGGAAGGCTGCCGGGATCCTGGAGAAGATCAAGAAAACCATGCACAACAGGCATAGTTCTTGTTAGGACCGGCAACAAAGATGCAGTTCGATCGAGGAACAAGAAGGATGTTAGGTTGGTTGGTGTATATATTGAGATATACATACATAGCTGTTGTCCTTTTCAGCATATAGGCATTGTGAAGATGCAGAGCTAGTAGTAAAGGGTTTCTCATTGGAACAGTCGGTTCTTGGTCATTTTAAACGTGCGCCAGAATGAACTTTCTGCAGAGTAGCAATCTGTAGAATGTGGAGCTGTAAGAATTTTGCTTGCTTAGTTCTTGATAGTACCTGTTTGGTCCCTGAGAACCTGCATTAGTTGGCTTTTCATAAAATTCAGGATAGTGATTTAAATCCACGTGTTCCAGACAGGCCTTTAACCATGGTAACTAAGAAGCTATCCATCTAACAGCATGCCAGAGTTCAGACGATTAATGATGCATATTTAGAGTACTTACGAGAAAGCGTTTAAACATAACTAACAAGCCACTCTTAACAGCGTATCAAAAACGGGACATTTTATCAATTGCGCCAAGTAAAAGGGGTAGCGACATGTTCTCTAAATTGTGTTGTTCTGTAGATCACAGGCAAGGAGATTGGGGGCTAGTTGCCAGATAGGCAGAGCCCACGGAGGCAAATACTCTTTTTTGTCCGGTGTATCATTCCCGTGCAGAAATTTTGTTCTTTGGACTATTTGAGATGCATTCTGACATACAATGTAGAGAGCAACCTGTTTACAAAGAAAATGTCATAATGGGTTTACGCGCCCAGAGTTCCAGGGACTACATAGCTAGCTAGCAGAAATATAAACACTTGCCTGATTTTTTTCCATTTTCTGAAGTTAAAGGTTTTAGATAGAATAGTACACAGCAGGTTTGTAACATCCAAAGTTCGTGACTAGGAGAAGCTGGAGATCCCAAAGAGGATTGACAAAATTAACATGGTCAGGAAGGCGGTCTCCAATGGTGCTTCAACAGCAATGGGTGCAACATGCAGGAAAAAAAAATCTTAGTTCTACATATTTGAACATTCAATCAGCTTCAACCATGGTTTGTGCCATCTTGGTATTCTCGGTATTTCTAACAATGCATAATATTGCAAAATTTGCATTTGACAGTCTGTTCTCTTAAAGACATCGCCTTGGTTACCTTGTTTGTGCCAACTTTCGACCGCTGCAGATGATGTACACGAAACAATATTTTACTCAGGAATCGTATCATTCTCCTCAGTAAAGACTGCTTGATCTGAAGATACAGCAGAGTTTCCTTCATCTATACTGGCACCAACACTATTCTTGCCCTCTTTCTGATTACCAGCATCACCAGCCATGCTGCCATCGCTGTTATCCCGTCCTTCTAATTTGGATGCATCAATCTTGTCACAAGATCTATCTGTGGTAGGGTTGTCACCAGTCTGCACGTTAGGAGCGTGCTGTTGAACTGAAGCCACTGCCACATTGTTATTCCCTTGAGTATCTGTTGCTGGAGGAATAGGACCAACGAAGTTGCCATCCACATTATTGTCCACATCCATCTGAACCTCATTGATTTGTTTGCATCCTGCAGCTTCTTCACCAGTGGCCCTATTCATCTGTCCTACTTTCTCTTCCGCAGTATGATTCTTCCTTGCATTTTCATCCTCAACAGCACTATTCTGTGACGCAACTTCCTCTGCCTGAGCGCGATTTTTTGCTTCTATCTCCTCTTGTATTGTAAGCTGCCTCTTGTGCCCCTCAAGCTCTTCTTGGATCCTCTGGTAACCAGACAACAGATCACCATAGCGGCTTTGGAGAATCCGTTCTAATGCTTTCTGATTATTCACTTCTTCAGTCAAATTTATGACACGATAGGAAGCAGCCATCTGTTCCTGTTTCTGTAGTTCTTGGAAGCATTCAAGTTCGGTTGCTGCAGTGTCCATCTGCTTGAATGTGTCTTGCACCTGTAACCACAATTTTCCAGCCCGTACCTAACAAATCAAATAGCAAGTTAAAAGCATAAGATCAGCATTACAAAAGGACATGAAAAGAAGAAATCAGTATTCAGTACAATTTTATTTCAACAGAACAAATCCAGTATCATGTGAAAAGCAAAACACAAGTATTTTGTAAGTACAAGACCAAAGGGAAGTGCTTCATTGTGCATACAATAAGCTTTAGTTTAGGGCAGCCCAATAGTCTTTATTTCGTACTATGGGGTGGCTTCCACACATGGTCCATTCCCCATCCAATAAATGGGACAGATGATAGAGAAGTGTACGTAAACCAAATAAAACAGAAAGCGTTTTAATGTAGCCAATGCTGCATGACATATTGCCTAAAGGAAGGAAAGATTTCCAGTTAATATTATACGTGTGATCCAGTGCAAATGACACATCATCCCCAGCTTACCTGGTATCCTTGTGTCAGAAGCTTGATCCTCTGCTCAAGCCGAGAAGCCTTCTTAGCTTCATCATCCATTCTCTTCTTCACAATTTCAAACTCATTTTGCAAAGCAGCAATCTTGTCAGCATTTCCAGCAACACTGGCAAGACCATAGCTGTTGGTAGAGAGAAAAAACGTAAGATCCTCTTGGCAAGCATCATGTGCTTTCACAAAATCCTCAAAAGATTCCTTTTCATGCCCCATGGCCATACGAAGATATTGAATCTCCTCCTCAACCATAGAACTTGCCTGCCAACAAAGAAATGAGGCCATATGAACAAATTTCCAGCATTGCACAACTAGATTAAGTATACAGAACTGTTCAAAGAACTACAACCAAAATTAAGAGAGAAACATCCAGGACAAGATTTCTTCAATAAATAAATAAATAAAATAAGGCATATCTTCATAAATAAAATCAGGTGTGATTTTCAAAATGGCATGATGCAATTTTTCTATTGGACCTTTTATAAGAATCAGGGGAAGACATGGGTAAATTATTGTGAAACATTTTTCCAGGATAGCTGAGAAAAATATGTGCAATGAGCTCATATGATCCCTAACCAACAAATATTCAAATTTGCATGTCAATATGTCATCAAGAACGGCATTGGGGAAATGACAGCATAACCATTTGAAAATCTAAGGGGGGTAACAATATTAATTTAGTGTAAGTCCCAAGAAGGCACTACACAACTCTATGGAATGATTCTTTTTGTTCCAACTATAGTTGATACAATTATCAAAAAAAAAAAACACTACAGTTCATGCTCCTGCTCCTGTGATGCCAACTACATTGTCAGATCTTTATAGTGCTCACTGCTCATTATGGTTCCACTGTTTCCTTTTAACTCCTCAACTCTGTTGCGATATCTATTCAGACTGAACCAATAATTGTTCAAAATTGAGCACATTCTTGTATGGAATATGGATACTGCAGCTGCACAGCAATATTCCTAGCCAATGTTCTAAATAACAGTAAACAGTTAACGAACAGTCACCCCACCTTTTAGTGTTTATATGGTAAATGGCCTTTTACATGGCCTTGCACACGGTTTAGTACTTAAAGTTAGATAATTATATACATATTTATACAGTAACAAAATAAGCATCTAATACATCTTTCCTATACATAGAACCAAAACTCCCAGCAATTGGTTGTGACAGCAGCAGAAAGGGAAGAATTCACTAAATGATGCCTGCTAAATGCTTCATACTAGATGTTCTGTGCTATAATTTCTGACAAGAAACAGAGATTTATACTATAAACCTGCCCTAGTAAACATTTAATGCCTCTTAAACTGTATGAACGGACCTTTATATTATCTTAACCTTTATATCGGCCTAAACTTTGAATTTAGTTAATGTAATGGAAGGGCTACCTTTACCTTGTAAACAGCCTTTTACAAGGCCATAACGGCCTTTAGGGCATCTCCAATGGTATTAGCTACAAGAAATGTCCATGTCATCTATAGATAGCATATAGACAACCTCTCCAATAGATTAGCTATAGCATTGTCTATAAAATTAAATATTGGCCCACATGTAATAGATAATAAGTGCTTTGGAATCAGTTATACTATACATTAGTAGCCTCTATATCTCTCCTCATTTTTCTCTTCCACCTAAGCAAAATGCTGAGATGGCGCTTATAGCTAGCTGAAGTGGCATTATTGGAGATGCCCTTATTTAGAACAATGTTCCTAGCAATAAATACAGCTACAAGTATATGCATTGATGTTACTTCCCTCTCTCCCCATCCCAAGAAAACATTCGATAACAATGGATAAATTAGCAAACCTTCACCATCAGGAGTACGGCTAAACAGGTTGGTACAGGAATGGTTTAGAAATGCTGCTCTAATATAAGTGCTATATATCATATTATCTTGTTCCTCAATGAGATACAGACAGTGATCAATGAAGTGCCTACAGGATTTCAAATTATTACTGATAACCTATACACACATTCTAACAGTAAATTTGAAGTAGAAGTTAACAGGAAAATGGAGATCCAGTTCATCATCAAATACCAATATGGTAGAAGAAAAAGAAGCTACCTTTTTTAGTTCATCCTCATCGAAATCTTCAATTTCAGGGTCAAAAGCTGCCCCATTTTCCTGGCGCTTTTTCCCTTTCTTTTTCTCTTTGTGAGCATTTTCATCAAAAGGGTATTTAGTGTTATCATGCTCAAGGAGCCTAAGGAGCTCCCCATTTATTAGTTCATCAGCTTGTTCAAGTGACGTAGGAGGCACAAAGGTGCTTCTACTTCTGCTTTCACCTGCTTTAATCAGAGATTGTCGGAGAATCTCTACTGAAGCAGCAGGTGGCCTAGGCAAACTCCTCTGCAACACTTTGGATCTCTTTCTGAGCAACAGCTCCCGCCTTGCTTGTTCCTCAGCCCTCTCTCGTGCTAGCCTATCTGACATATCCTCTTCAATCTTCTCTTCAGCTTCTTCCTTCTCCTCCTCTGTGATAGGTGGCATAACTATCTGATACTCATTCTTAGGCTGTGGAATAGAACCAAATCCAGATCGCAGGCTTCTTCTTAATTCAGCTTGCCTACGAAGCTCAAGCTTAGAACTGTCCTGAATTTCCACCTCTTCATTTATGCGAAGCTCATCCCGAAAAGGAGTACCTTTTGGGGTTAAACCAAAGGAATTTCCATCTTTGGAGGGTGTCAAACCAATCCTTGGGGTAACACCAGGGCCTGGGCTTGCCAAAGGTGTTGCCATGGGATTTGGAGTCTGTATCTCCTTACGTGGCGTGACACCAGAGAAATCTGATGGATGAAGCTCTGGGTTATCCCCTCCTAAAAGAGGTGTTTGTGATTCCCTTAGGCGTGCAAGATTTTCAGCCTCCATCATAATAGCATCACCCTTCCCAGCTGGAGTTCGTTGTGGAGTTCGCAATGGTGTCATACCAAGTCTCGGAGTGTGGCAGTAGCTGCCAAGCAAAGTTCTTGTGGCAGTACTTCCTTCACCAAGCTCCTCAGCTAGACCATGATCGTCGGCATTACCCATTTTTGCAATCTCCTCCAATTCATGATCGGAAATTTGAGGTGGCGGAAGCATTAGTTTGGACCTCTTTGTGACAGCTTCTGGATCATTGAGTTTATTGGCTTGCATTATTGCAGCAGGGGCATCCTGCCTCTGCAGAATTTTGTTCCTGGCAATGTCTTGCTTTCTCAATTGTGCTTCTATGTCCACTCTTCTCTTCCCTTCGAGCTCCTCGATAGTAGTTGGAAACTGTACATGCTCGAGTGGCCTGTCCTCACCAACCGTATCATAAAATCCTGGAGGTGGTCTCTTTTCAAAAGCGATCTCAGAATTATAATCAATCCCCTTTCTCTTTCTCTTCCTCTGTCGTGTATCAATACCAGCCGCCTTCAATTCTCTCCTTTTTTGCAGTGAGGCAAGTTGCCTTGCCTCTTCAAGTTGTTTCTCTCGTGCCTTCCGTTTTGCCTTTTTGCCCCTAGTGTTAGCTAAGCGAGCCCTTGCCTCAGAAAGCATCTCCTTTTCATCTTCATCCATATCGACAGGATCAGGACGTGCAGGTTTTGACTCAGGGTTTGGATCAATCTCACCAGGCCGCAACTTCCTTGGGTCATCATTAGGCTCATAATTCTCATCCTTTGCACAGGCAGCATCAAGTAGTTTTTCATATCGCTCAAGACACTGAGATGGTGTTCTACCTACAATAGGTGCAATTGTCCTCCACTGAGTAGGCATGAGTTTAGCAAGATGCAGTAGCTTCTCATCCTCTTCCCTTGTCCACTCAGTCTGTAATCAACAAACAAGAGTTAGTAAAGTAATCCTCTTCCTATGTCCACTCAGTCTGTAGTCAACAGACAAGAGTTAGTAGTGAAAAGAGATGACAAAATCATCATTGTTGTGACCAACACTGCAACCAGGACAGACCTATGCCATAATAGAGCAGATAACCACTTGAAAGAAAGCATAATATGACATAAGGTTGGGCATTATTTAGACCATTCAGTTCAACTGAAATCGGTTTTAAACCACATGAACTGAAATAATTTCAGTTCAGTTGGCTTTTACCAAACTAACGTTAAATGATAAGGCTCAAGAATTAAATGATAATGTTCATGAGTAGTCATAAAACATCTTATGCATGTTAATAGCAAAGCATCGAACATTCATCTAAAGTAGTCAACAAAGACACATTAACAGCTTAACAATAATCTTGACAATTTAGCAGCTGGTAATATCTGGAAATCCAACAACTATCAGGTTTTCTAGAAACAGACCAGTTTAGCAGCTAGAAATAGGAACACTGGATAACTATGGGTTATGAATGATCCACATTAAAAACTACTCGCATTTTACACTATTCTCACAGTTAAACACATTAAGTTTAGAACAGGGGTAAATTAGAATTACAGAATTCAAACAAAATTAGCCAGTTTGGCTAGTTTCCCACAGAGTCACAAGCTGCCTACATGTCCTACAACACTTTCAATCAATCCAGGACAGATTATGATGAGTAATCAGTAGGGAATCAGTGCCACCACTAAGTACTATCAGGTCTTTCGTCATTTCAGATCCTAGCTGTAAAATATGATCATGCAGCTAATCATGATTCATGACAAATTAAGCAGCCAGATTTGGTCCTGGTTAAGTACACACCCTTAATAACTGATTTTGCTTATAAAGTTGTCTTAATTGAGCAAGGTTAGGAGGAGTATAATACTAATTAATGCTCAAATAGCTTCTCATCACTGAAGTTGGAGGGTCTGATGCACAAAAGATCCATATTCGGCATAGAACATCCACCTCTTACCTTGATATGGCTGCCTGCTATCAGCCTATCACATGTGAGAATGAAAAGCAGTAAACAAAACAAATGTAGCACTTTTCTCTTCCAAACCCACATGAGCATGTTTCCATCCCTAACATCTTCCTCTCCATTATTTCTTCCCTTCAAAGCCTTCCTTCTTCTGTTCTTCTTCCTCCACCAAAGCCATAGCAAACCGTGGCAAAGAAGAAAAACAACCACTTTCATTCTTCTAGTCTTCCTCCAGCTTTGCTTTTCCTAGCCATAGTCACAAACAAGGGATGTCGAGCCGGCGTAGCTTTTTCCCATCTAGTCTCTTCCTCCTTCACCTAGGACACTGTTAAGGGTATCCGATGCGTGTCAGTGAGTGTCCAACGCGTCAAAAAAAATTTGTACTCGCGTGTCCTCTAACACTGAAGGGGACAAGGTATCTTCTCACTTTCTCAGTGAATCAAATCTGCTAATATTAAAGTCAAAATTATAAAGCAAGGCCATATCCATTTGACAATTTATCATGATCAGCATACCAAATTTCACTCCAAACAAAGTAAAATGTCCCCCCCCCCCCCCCCCAGGCAAAAGAAAACTTTAGGAGATAGGAGCTTAATCTAATAGCTATAAATGTTGATTTAAAATTTTCATTCAGTAGCAAATTATGTTCACATGTCACTAGTTACTAGAAATAATAGAAATGGTGTGATCGGACCACTAAAAGTTCAAGGCTTTGAAGAGCCATAAACTTTTAGTTGATACCAGAGCATGTTAACTTGGATGTCAATCAAAATAATATGTAGTGTGATTACTTGTATCACTCCACTGTTTTCAAGATTAATAGATAATAAAATGCTATCTGATTCCAAAATGCTTTGATTTGATAACTTACCAAAATATGAAGACCAATATGGTCATAAAATGACCTTGAAATAGGAATGAGAGGGGTATGCAAAGGAAAATTTTGAAATAAGTTACCTAAAGCTAGAATGACATATATTTGGGAATGGAGGGGGTAGGTCTAAATATATAAGCATTCAAGATTTCACTTTTGATGGTTCATACTTTCTTGATCAACAAAGCTTTCTGAGTTGCTGACAATTTAAAGAAACAAAACAATAGTATTGCAACACCAGTACAGTAGTACAGCACATAACAATTATGAATTATCCCATTTCTACTTATTTCATACACTACACAGTATGGTCTCCAAGACACCAACAAAACTGTTGTCCCACAATACAACATTACAATTATCCCATTTCTAATCAATTCATACACTAGGCATAATACAGTCACAGTATGCTCACTGTGAATTATGTCTTCTTGGTATTACATGATTGGAAAGACAAACATCAAATATCAAGCATCCATGATTTCAGAGAAGAAACCATTTTTGGTGGTTTATACTAGGATGGGTCAAACTTGCTGGTAATCAAAACAAATAAACAGCACTACATCAAAATTCTCCGGTTTCACATCGATTCACACACATCCACAAAATTCAATTCAAGCAAAGTTAGAGTCCCATTTCTTCACAATGAATTGTGATTTCAAAGGCTTATACAAAATCCATAATTTCAGATTCACACCATAGCTTGACAAATACAAGCATTTTACCATGGGAATT